>CAUYON010076384.1:0-13680 GCA_963573935.1 Arctocebus calabarensis
CTTCATGGCATTTCCTTGATCACTATATAAAGACATTAATACTCTACCTTTAATAAGTTTCGCCAGTACCCTGCTAAGATGCACCGTAGGTGTGTTCCCACTAATTGCCCTCCCTCTACCCATCCTCTCCCCACCCCTCCCCTCCAAACTTTTTTAACAATATGTTTTTCCTATATATTAACATCCTTTAAGATATTCTTTAAGAAATGGAAGACAGTTTACAAGAAAACCAGGTTAAAAAAAATGAATGCAAGCATAAAGGATGTGGAGTTTACAGTTGGCAAAATGTCCAGTATAATATATATGAATGTTAATTACTTGTGGTCAAGCATGTATTAACTCTAATGGTCATGTGTAGCATGAAGAATACGGGATATATTTCAAATTAAAAGAATAGCAAGTAAAATTTTCCATTTGACGCAGATCTTACTTAGAGGAAAAAATAACTTGCTTCCATTTTTTTCATTACTTCAAGAATATTAATGCCATTGTATCCAAGCAACAAGATGGGAACACTTATTATCTTATCATGCTTGGATGATTAAATTTACTGTCATATAAAAAAAGAGGTATATTAATACCAAGAAATAGCTTTTTTATATCTAAATGGAAGATGATATATATATATACGTGTGTGTGTGTGTGTGTGTGTGTATCTGAGGTAGGACAATTAAGTGTGTGAACTTATCCTAGAAAAAGTGCTCCCTATCTCTTTTCTGAATATCATTGCTGTCACCTTTGCATTACTCCTCTTGGCCTTGGTCATCTGGTGACTGTAGTGATATTCTGTAATGAGGGAGCAGCACTTTTTCTAGAACCAGTTCACAAATTTAATTGTCTGACCTATGTGTAGGAAAATCATCATCTAATCCAATGTCATGAAGCTTTCCCCCCATGTTTTCTGCTAAGACCTTTATAGTCTTTGATCTGCTACGTGCTGAATGGTGGTCCCCTAAAATTCATGTGTTAAAAGCCTTAACCCCCAGTACCCCTAATATAGCCATATTTGGAGATAAGATCTTTTCAAAGCTAATTAAGTTAAACTGAGGTTTTTTAGAGTGAGGTCATCTCACTTGACTGATGTTCTTACAGGAAGAGAATTTTTGGACCCAAACCATGTGAGAACAGAGCGGGAAGGCAAAGATTGGCAACGTGAAGGCAGAGGAAGGGAGGCCTCACGGGCACTGAACCTTGTGGCAATGTGTCTTTTCTTTTCCAGAAATGAGAGAAAATATATTTCTTCTGTTAAAGCCCCCGAGTGTGTGGTATTTGTTAAGGCAGCCCCAGCAAACCAGTAGAAGATGTTTAGTTTGAAAACTTTTTGTTCTGAGACAATGAACATTTATACAGGGTTGCATACCCTTCACCCAGTTTCCCCTGATGGTAGCATCTCTAGAACTAGAGTACAATGTCACAAGCAGCATGTTGACACTGAGACAATCCACAAATTTAAGTCATATTTGCTCCCATTTTACTTTTACTGGTGTATATGTATTTAGTTCTATATAATTTTATCACTTGTGTACATTTATGGATTAACCACCACAGTCCAATACTGGACACTTTTATCACGAGGACCCAACATGTTGTCCTTTCGTAAGCACAAATGCTTAACTCTCGTCAACCACTTCACTGTTCTCCAATTTTTAATTTTGTCATTTCCTTAATGTTACATAAATGGAATCACACAGTATACAGGCATACTCTGGAGATATTACTGGTTCAGTTCCAGACCATTGCAATAAAGCTAATATCACAGTATAACAAGTCACACAAATCTTTTGGTTTCCTATTGCATATAAAAGTTGTTTATACTATGCTCCAGTTTATTAAGTGTGTAATAGAATTATGTCTAAAAAATGTAAATGGTCAATTAAGGCTTCCATTAATCATAATCTTTTTGCAGGTGGAAAGTCTTGCCTTAATGACTATTGCCTAGTTAGGGTGGAGGTTGCTAAAGTTTGGAGATGACTGTGACAATTCCTTAAAGTAAGACAGTGATGAAGTTTGCTACATGAATCGACTCTGCCTTTCATGAAAGATTTCTCGGTAGCATGTGATGCTGTTTGATAGTATTGTACTCACACTAAAACTTCTTTCAAAATAGGAGTCAATACCCTCAAACTTGCCATTGCTTTATCGACTAAGTTTATGGCATATTATTCTAAGTCCTCTGGTGTCACTTGAACAATGTTCACAGTATCTTCACCAATAAAAGATTCCATCTCAAGAAACCATGTTCCTGTTCATTTACAGGAAGTAACTTCTCATCTGTTCAAGTCTTATCATGAAAGTGTAGCATTTCCCTCACATCTTCAGGCTTTACTCTAAATTCTAGTGCTTTTCCCCTTTCTACCACATCTGCAGGTACTTCCTCCGCTGATGTCTCGAACCCCTCCAAGTTATCCCTGAAGTTTGGGATCCCCCTCTTCCAAACTCTTATTAATGCTGCTATTTTGACTTCTTCCCATGAATCATGAGTGTTCTTAATGGCATCTAGACAGGTGAATCCTTTCCAGGTTTTCAACTTGCTTTGCCCATATTCTCACCCATTATGAGTCATTCTTACTAGGGAGGAAATTGACAACATTAGACACTGCTGGGGAAGGTTCCAAAAATATATCTTAAGGGTTTTGCCTTTGTTCTTCCCTAAATCTGCAATGCCTCTTCTTTAACCCCTTTTTACCTGTAGAGACCCAGATACTGGAATGCAACCATCTTCATTAATCTTTCCACAATTGCCTTACCTCTCCACAGTAGAAAGTGGTTGTTTTCCTTTGGCTTCTTCATGGCAGTTTATTTATACATCTCTTCTGGCCTGGATTCTGGTTGGGTATTTATGTGTGTCTCACTTCCTGTCTTGTTTGGAAACTCTTTGAGAAAACAAACTTAGACGTAATTCGTCTTTGTCTTCTCCATGGCTAGATTAATACACAGTATGTAGTAGTGGATCTAGCAAATAGTTGTTGAGCTCAGTAGAACTGAATTAGTACTCAGTTCTGAGTAAATCTGCTAAGTTATTTGGAAGCTATTAGTAAATCTCCTCCTAGATAATAATTATTTGGTTTCTTAGTAGTTTATATATCTTTTGTGTATGTTATAGAGAATTTTGAAGAGTTAATGAATCACTAGAAAGCAGATCAATTGGATTCCTTAACAAGTGAACAATTTCTCACTCCTACTTAGGAAAGTCCTGGAGTTGTAAAGTTTTCATTTTTAAAATTGTATGAGGCTCAAATTTATTCGCTCCTAATTTTTAATTGATATTTTAATTATTACTGATTAAGCATAGTGAAATATCTCTTTCAGGATTGTCTCCCTACATTCAGGGCAAGGATAAGCTACCAAGTGTTTACCAAGACCAGATATTTAAAACCTACACTAGGGGAAGAAAAGTCATTTGGTTGACATAATGACCCGTTTATATATCTTAGCAGTGCTAAGCTTTATGAAGCCATAAAAGTATATGTACAGTAATATACTCATCTCTCCTCCTAAAACCAATACTATAAAACATGATTTGTAAGAATTTTAAACATAAATGCTTTCCTAGGAGGACATGTATATGATTTATATCGCTGTACTCTTCCTTCCTAAGTGCTTCTCAAAGTCCATTTTCCTCATGAGTTATGGCTCAAATAGCCTGGAAGTACTATTGAACATTATTAATGCAATTCTATTTTTAAAAGATAAACTACATTTGATCATTCGAATAGGACCAGTCACAAAGGCATGATCGTATGAACCTTTATTTCTAATTTAACTAGGAATAAATAAATGCACAACAATGATTGCTCACCTTTAAGCTTAATAATCATAAATCTTTGAGTTGGAAGAGACCTTGACCAAAGCTCAGAGCTTCCCTGGTGAAATGGTCTATCTCTACACCTCAGAGAATTGTTAAATGACCTAAGAGTCATAAGTAAAGTGTGCACAGTGCCTCACAGTTTATAAAATAGATTTAAATACTCATCATAGAAGAGCTAAGATTTGAAGACCTAACTAAGGCAAGTTGTTTAACATCTGGGAAATTCAGTTTCCTCCCTTCTAGTACCTAATCTTCAATGATCCGCTCCCCAGGAAATAGCAACATAACTATTTGTCAATAAGTGTCCTCTTCTCTTGACCCAGTGACCTTTATGTGCCTCCCCTGTGCACCCATTATTTCATGTCCCATTCCTCTCTGCAGACTGTGCTTCAAGACAACCTCACTGTGTTTCTTTCTATCACAATGAAACCAACTTGTCTCCCTTATGGTAGCCTGAGTTTCACATCTTTTACAAAATTATCTAAACTGCTTCAACAGTTGATGCACTCCTTTTTCTATGCATGTCACTTTTTCATTCATCAAGCATTTATGTTCATAGACACTGTGCTATCCATATACTACTAAGCTAGAGAATCATGCTAGTCAATCAGGGTATATGGCTCTCGCTTTCCAATTCAAACAAAAAGTTATATTTTTATCTGTTACATGGAGAACTTGTACACGCAAATATACAGGGCTCTACTGACTTTTTAAAAGTCTAAAAATTACTGTTTCAGTGAAAAAATGAAAAAGAAATAGATAATTAGAATTAGTTAAGCCATAACAGCAGTACGTATAGTTAGGGAGTGTCAAAAATAGGGACAAGTTCTGATTTGGGTTGCTGTATTACCTTTGGGTATTTGGTTTTCTTTCTTTTTTTTTTTTTAAAGTTCCTTATTACCAGGAATCCTGTCATGTCCTCCACTAGAATAAAAATCCATTAGAAGAGAGACTCTGTCTTTTCTATTTGCTGCCATACCCCTGACACCTAGAGCAGTACCTAATTTAGTGTAGGGTTTGAATTACATTGGTTAGATGTGGAATCTTACATTTTATTCACCTCATTTTGCCTACCATGTGCCAGGTACCTAAGAAATATTCATGAATATTTGACAAATGAAAGTATTTGTTCATTTTAAGAAGAGAGACACATTTTGGTGCTAGATATTTTGATCTTGCCTATTCTCTATCCTTTTACAAAATAAATGACACCCAAGAAGTCAGTTTCAAAAGTGCAGAGACATATACATAGCACAAAGAAACAGAGGTCTTGGATACATACCTACACTTCTCTTATATTTCTTATCTGAAAAAATATTTTGATATGACAATGAAATTTAATTATTTTTTATTAATTTTTATTGTATGTATTTTTAGGTTAAATTGCTAACCTTAGTTTTAAGATTCTTACCTTGAAAGATGCTTTTAATAGGCAAAAATAAAAGCCAATATTTTAAAGAAAAGTTTTTCTTGTATTACCTTGAGATTAAAGACTTTGCCCTTAATTGAATAATCTCAATGTAATCATGATCATCATGAATGATAGGAGACCAGCAGTAGAGTCTAGCTAAATAGGAGGGGCTATGACTGCATTTTTATTGGAAAGACTGTGGGTTGTAAATGATGGCAAGTGCAAATTTATCAAAGTTAATTGGGTAATAGCAAATGGGCAAGATCAGCAAAGTTTTGTCAAGACAAAAAGAAACTGGTCGTTCCCATTAGCCTATCATCAAGTTTTAAACAACCCGTGTTACCAGATATTATGCACTGATACTCCCAATGGGACTTTTGTATGTCAGACTTGAATTTCTACACTCCTGTTCACAAAAGAGTACTTGAATCTGACACATGACTTGCTGCCTCACAGTCTAGAATTTAGTTTCAATGTCTTTGTCAATAGGATGATGATGTTTATACAATTATTTCAATAAATTAGGACAATGTCTTTTTGACTTTCTGTTGTTGAAGTTAGTGTTTTGTTCTTTCTTTAATCTCAGTGACCCTTGTAAGAATACACTACAATTACTCGTGATTCCTTAAGTTGATTCTAATGTTTGGCCATTAATGCCCTCACAAAAGTGTTTGTACATGTGTTTTAGTATATATATGTGCTATCTTCACTTATCCTGAGTTGATATCTCCAATTAGAATTGTGGAGTCATGAGGTAGGTGAAAACTGAACAAATTAATCTTGACAGAACTTGCCCAATATTAGGATTTGAATGAATATACTCTATTAGATAAAAGCTATATATCAGTATTAGTTGACTTACAATGAAAATTATGACAAATTATGAAGATTATGTCTGAAACATAAATGCTCAAAAAGGCTTATAGTCAAAAGCAGGGTCAATGGTCATCTAAAAATTAATTAAAACCACAATAAGTTCATTGAGGCTCTTGTTCAAGGAGGCTGCACAAACACTGAAGAATCAGTCTAACCAGGATTTTGTCCTGTAGTGCTACCTTGGACCTGGACATCTACTTTTAATTTATAGGCAATATATAAAAAGACTTATTGCGTATGCCACCTCAGGTTGGCATGAAGGTTGTATGAAAACAATGAGAGTCCGCTCACTGGTTTGCTTATAGTGGGCGATACAGCAGTGATGCAAGAGTAAGAAATAGAGTAAAAGTATGATATGGTTAGGGGATCTGGTGTCACTATTTGCACCATGAAAACAAACATTATTTATTGAACAATCTTCTGTCATTTTAGTAATATGGCATATATGTATTATGGGTTTTCCACGCAACAGGCCAGCAGGAAACAGCATATTCAAGTGGCTTCATCTAGGAAAGCTTATTGAAGAGGATGTTTAGAATGGGAAAGGCAGAGTTAAGGGAAACTAATAAACAGAAGCAGGGAACCATAACCAGCCCTGGGACTGCGGTCAGCAAGCACAGGGAATTTTGTTACCAGAATCTGAAAAAGTTGGCCAGTAAAAACTTTGGCCTTCAGTGTGTGAATCAAGCAACTGGTGGCATTATGGCAAGGACAAATAAATATTCCAACCTAATATTCTAATAAATATTCCCAGTTCAGGCACAGTTCTCCTGAACTCCTAGGTGTCTGTCTCATTGGCAAATTGTGTGTATCAATTTTGGATTATTTCTCTAGAAAGTAGTTTTAAAATTAGAAAAATAGGTCATTTGGTATGGATTTTTCAAGATCTTAATATATGCTCAAATAATCTTAAAGAATGGTTATACTTGTATATATACTCAAGAGGATATTAGGAGAGCAATATTTGTAGTAAATATTTACAGGTAGAACATTTCCTCTTATGCCCTTAATTAACTTTTAGTTTTCTTCTATTGTGAATATTTTCTCTGTATATTCTTAATCCTCTTATTAGTAGATTGCTTTTGTTTTCCCTATTACTTTGTCAAGGGATTTTGATCTACTAAAACTATTTATTTATTTACTTGGGATAAATCTGTTACTCATTCAATGTTTTTCTTAAGAATTTTTCCTACTAATTTACTGCTTAGGGAGTTGTTCCTCTTCCTGAAATCATTTAAGCTTACATATTCCCTTATTTACAGTTCTATAAACTGCAATAATAATGACTTTTTATACTAATATTTTAATATATCTCACACCTTTCAAATTTCAAATATTTATATGACATTTGTACATGATTTGTCTCTTCATTTATTTAAGTTTTATATCTGCCAGCAAAATGGTAATATCCTTTCCTCCCTCCCTTCCTTTCTTCCTTCTTTCCTCTCCTCTCCCTTTCTCTCTTTCTTTCTCTTTCATATAGATACTATCAATTTTATAGAGAGGTTTATAGATTTTGCTTGATTTTTGTTGAGATGTAGAAAATTGCGGCATGTTTTCTGGGAATTTGTTGTTGTTAAGTTAAGGTATGATGGAATTGCAAGTAGAAGGACTATCATCAACAATGATCATCTAACAAAGGTAGAATTTTTAATAAACCCATAACAAGTACAGAACAGTTGAAATAGAATGAAAGAAGAGCTTATCAAAGATAAGCCTGAAGAGGTAGGCAGAGGCAAGGCCATAAAGGGCCTTAAAGCACCGAAGAGTTAAATGATGAATAACGGGAGAAGTATTCCAATTTTTAATTTGAAAAGTATTTTTCATTGCTGTACCCCATCGAATTGTTGACAGTATAAAACATGGGGAACCTAGTTGGGAGGCTACTGCAACAATTCAAGAGGAAGGTTTGGGAGGGTGACAGGGAAGAATAAAAGAAAATCAGTAGGATTTCATGCTAGAGTGGACATGAAGATTTAGAGAAAGATATCTTGTTGAAATCTTAGGACTATCAGATACTTCTTTCTTTCTTTATGGAATGTTTTCTAAGAACCAAGTCCATTCTGAGAATTGATAAAACTCCTCTGGGCTAAGAGCTAGTCCAGGGCTTTTCATGGGAGCTAATTCTCACACACTGCATTTAGCTTCTGTATCGGCTGACTGTCACTGGGTTCAGCCATTAGGAGACCTAGAGGAAATAGAAGGACAGGAGAAAAGAGGAATCACAGAAAGTTTCTACTTCTTTGTATTGTTGGGTACTATCGTTGGTCATGAATAGGTTTCCCTAGGATTCTACTTTACACTTGACTGGTTTGATATGTTTCTAGCTTTCTCCAGGGATTTCATTATTACATCTTTCTTTTGCCTCTGCAGCCTAACACTGATAGCAGCTTCCTGCTACAGTTAAGGTCTGGGTTGCCCACATATATACTACTTGAATTTTCCCTATCTCATTACTTACATAACCAAAATCTCTGTTTTAAATACTTTGAGGTATTTTTATTTTCGTGGTTGGACCCTGAGTGACACAGCCAAATACAGAATTATATGCAGAAATTATATACAGAATTATATAATTATAAATGTTTAAGATTTACGTCCCAGGACTGGCTCTCTGTCCCAAGAGAGAGGTTGTTGCAGAGATGATCTTTATGGATTGAGAGAAGCAGTAATGTAATAAATTAAGCACTTAAGCTTATTTGACTCATTAGGCAGCCCTTTAGCTCATAATACTCAAAAAAATTAATTTTTTAAAAAAGTACAATTCATATTTTTATACTCAACCAATAGATAGGCCACTTTTGACCTGAAACTCAAACTATTGAAGCTTTGCGCTTGTCCTTCATAACATTCCAACTATATACAATAAATATTCTGAACCACATGGTTGATTTTTCTATAAAATTTGATCTCTTTCAAAATACTCTTTCAAACTTACTAATGAAAATATTATATCATCATAAAAGATAATAATTTAATAAAAATTCATCATACTGTTTCAACAATCAGGTATTTAAGCACCTGCCAAATGAGAGGTACAATAGCTGTTTTGCATATAATATTTGATTTCCTCTTCTTTATTTGTCTTTTATTTAATTATTATTATTATTATTATTATATCCTCTTCCTTATTTGTCACAATAAAACATCTAGACACTGTTATCCAGAGAGGTTGATCAAGCTGCAGAAAATCATTGCAATAGATCTCAATGTCACCCTTGTGTAGCTACCTTGTGTAGCCAATCTATTATTCTACTTTTGGCATGCTTTAGAACAACTAAATCTTCTGGTGAGTTTTCTTTTTCTTTTTATTTTTTTGATTCAGTTAGTCCAGATATGATCTAAACATCAAAAGAAAATGACATAGTAGATCATGTAACTTGATGAAAAAAGCAATATTACAATTAAAATATTTCAACATATGGAAGCAAAATGGATTTGTCTAAGAGAATTAACATTACATTGAAAGACTAAGCCTGTCCTGCTAATAAAGTCTAGCTTACTGAGCAGATTAAAGCAATTTCTGTATTAGTCAGCTTTCTAAATTTCATTCAACAGAAACCAAGTCCAGTTAAATTATTAAAACAAACTTTTCAAAGGAAATGGCTTTATACAATCTACAATAAGCCCACAATTCAATTTTTTATTTTTAATGGTAGAATAGTTGTATATATTTATAGGGTACATGTGATATTTCGATATAGTCATAGAATGTGTAATTATCAAATCAAGGTTATTAGGGTATCCGTCACTTCAAGCATTTATCATTTCTTTATGTTAGGAACATTCTAATTCCACTTTTAGCTATTTTAAAGTATACAATAACCTATTATTGACTATACCTGATTGTACTATCAAATATTGTATCTTGTTTATTTTATCTAACATTTTTTATACCCATTAATCATCCCTGCTTTATGCCTCACTCCTGCTACCCTTCCTAGCCAACATTCTACTTTCATTGAGCTCAGTTTATAATAAGTCAAGGTTTTAAAACCTGATGAGTTAAACCAGGATGAACTTGACCAAAGACCCTAATCTAGAAGTATGACTTCTATGGAAAGAAATAGGGCCTGTTGTTAGCCTTAGCAATGAACTACTGTTGAAGAAGATTAATAGTTCAGAGTCTATGAGTCAGGAGATGCCAGGAGTGCAATAGCAAACAGCCAACCCAGTGGCCATCTTGCCTGTTAGGTAGATGTTTATCTCAAAGCATTTAAAGAACTATAACATGGATGGAGCAACTTTGTTGTGGGTGATGATGATTCTGAGGAAGAACTTCCTGCTATCATGGCACCTGGAGGAACAATTGTGACACGGTCAAAACAGGACTTTGATAACAGAATCTCTTCAGAAAGTCCTGGTTTTATCAGGAGCTTATGTTGGAAATAGTGATGAGCCGAGATAACTAGTACTACAGAGCTTGTAACCCCGGTAGGGCACATGTCTGGTTGGGGCTTATCTGAAGGTTTCTGTAGATGAGGACACTATTGCCAAATCCTTTGAGGGCAGTAGCATTCCCTGGTCTTCAAATATATCTTCAAGGATGGTTTTAAAGTAACACTGGGTTGTAGGACTAGTGTGGTGGGCAGAATAATGGAACTGTTCATAATCGCTGAGATTTTTTAATGTGTTACCTTGTATGGCAAAAGGGATTTTGTAGATGTGGTGAAATTAAAGTCCTTGGGGAGCTTGATATGGGAAGATTATCTTTGATTATCTAGCTTTGACAAATCTAACTGTATGAGTCCTTAAAAGTGGAAGACCTTTTCTAGTTGTGGTTAGAGACAGATATGTTGGAAGAAAGGTCAGAGTTCCTGGCGTTGAAGTAAAGGAAGGAAACCATGAAAAACATGGGCAGTGTATAGAAGCTGGAAATGAGAAGGAAACAGATTCACTCCTAGAGTTTCCAGAAAGGAATACAGCCTTGCCAGCATCTCAGTTTTAGTCTAGTGAAACTAGTGTCAGACTTCTGACATGGGAAACTGTAAGACAATAAATTCATATTATTTTAAGCCACCAAATTTATGATAATTTTTTACAACAGTGTAATCAATTGAAAGAGGATCCCCCCAAACATAGGTCCACCTTGTAATTCCTGGAACTGGTCCATGTGACCTTATTTGGGAAAAGAATCTCTGTGAATGTACATAAGAATTTTGTGGGGATTATCCAGATGGACCCTAAATCCAATGGGAGTGCTTATAAGAGACACACAGAGGAAGACACAAGGAGAAGAGCAGGAAGCCATGTGAAGACAAAGGCAGAGCTCAGAGTTCCACAGCCACAAACCAAGGAATGAATGAAACTACCAGAACCTGAAAGAGGCAGGAAAAGTCTTCCTGGAGCCTTCAGAGAGATCACAGCCAGATGATACCTTGATTTCGACTTCTTGTCTCCAATTTTGTGGTTATTTTTTATAGTATCCCAAGGAAACTAATGCAGGCAGCAACAAAAATGTACTTTAGTAGCAGTAATTCCAAGACTCGCTCTGAAACAATCCTCATCTGAAAGAGAATGAAGATCCCTGGTCACAGGGGGACGATTGAATTGGCTCCAGTAGTGAAGCAGGCCCTCGTCAGATCTGACCTATCACCCCATGGAAGTACCCAGGGGGCTCATGGACCACTCAGCAAAGGGCATGACTAAGGTAAGGACAGATGGGAGGTCTTCCTAATTGGAACAGGTGTTTACTGAGGGCGTGACAGTAACAAAGATTGACAATAATGGCAGCTAGTGCTTCCTCTGTGTGAAGCACCATTCAAAGACTTTTACATATATTCAATCATTTACTCTTTACATCTTAGGTAGGTTGTAGTAATACCAATTTCCAGGTTAGGGAACTGAGGCACAAGGAGGTAAAAAACTTTTCCAATGACTGCATTCAAACACAGGCAGTTCTAGAACTCACTTAAGAGGCAATTATAGAATAGTTCTTATTTTCACTCTTCAATAGGAAGAACTCTTACTTATAGAGTACTCAAATACCAGACACTTTTGTAAACTCTTTCTACACACTCATTTGTTTTATCTATGTAAAAGTCCTATAGGAGATGGCCTATTGATATCTACATTTTGCATAGAAAGAATCTGACACAGAGAAGTTAAATAGCTTATTAATGTTCATGGTAAAAAAGGCAAGAATTGAACCCTGGTCTCTAAACCCACTGACGTACCTCTTTGGCTATATCATTCAGAGAAATTTTATTTGTACTCTAAATATAAAGGGAAATAAAGTTAGTTTTTATCATTAAAAATTCAAATTCTTCTGTTCTATAAATGGTCTTGATATACTTATTGTTAAGATAATCCATGGCAATAATTCAACAACTTGGAAAAAACTAAACGTATTAGGGCTCCATTAATGTCATTCACTGCTCTGCAATGCTTATGTAATAATAACAGAGTGGTTACTGGCAATGATTTTATTATCTAATAGATCTCATGTTGGGTCAATAATTTACTCTTTAAAAAGCTGTATGACCTAGGACAAGTTATTTTGCCTCTGAATATCAATTCTTTATTTCAAAAATGAGAATAATAATACCGATTTCCTAGATTTATTGTGAGGATTAAATAATATATTATCTTATATAACTACTTATATCACTAATTATCACAGTGAATTATAAACAAAAAACCTGAAGGCCTAGTGAAGTGGTTCAGTCTGTAATTCTAGTGTTGGACCCAAATCGGGGTCCAGCTAGGATGGGCACCCCCAAGGAAACAGTCACCAACTCTCGAGTCGATGCAAAAGCAAGAGGTAGTTTATTTCTGATGCATCAGGGTCCCTCAGTCGTTCGGGGGAAGGACCCCGTTTGGCTGTTACAGGCTGGTTTTTAAACTTTAAAACCACAAGAACAGGGGGTAGTAAAGGGTGAAGGGGGTTATGGTGTGAAGGGTCGTGGGGCACACAGATTGGTAGGGCTAGTTGCCGGGGCGCAGGGGGTAGTCAGGGTTTATGGTGTGAGGAGTCATGGGGCGCATAGATTGGTCGGGCCAGTTGCCAGGGCCAAACCCCAAACGGTGGAACTCAGGATTGGTGGGGCTCGTTGCCGGGGCCAATCTGCAAGGGGGCGGAGGATGGGAGGGGCTGACAACCAGGATGCAGGCTGCTGGGGCAGGGCCAGGCGTTTTCCATGGCTTTGGGGCTTCCTGGTTTTGGGTGATAGGAAAAGGGGGGTTACTTCATTCCCTCCTCTGGGTTGAGCATGGTCTTAATCTTAAGACCTAGGAGATTTAGTGAACTTAGGGCTCTGTTCGATGTTGGAGAGATTGATATTGGTGAGTGAGGATAAGGGCCTGAGTTATATTAAGACGATCACGGATGAAAGTAAGCAGGCGAGAGAAGATGCAGGGACTAAAGGTTAGTAGTAATAGAAGAATGATCAGGGGTCCTGCCATGGTTGATAGGAGAGTAGTTAACCAGGGGGATTTTGAGAACCAGCTTTCAAACAGACCTTGCTGGCTTTCTCATTCTCGTTGTCTCTGGTTTAGCCTGTCTCTTAGCTTGGCCATGGAATCTTGTACTACCCCGGAATGGTCGACATAGAAGCAACACTGTTCTTTCAGGGCAGCACACAAT
>CAUYON010076395.1:0-19741 GCA_963573935.1 Arctocebus calabarensis
AGCTGGGACTGCAGGCGCCTGCCACAACGCCCGGCCATTTTTGTTTTTGGTTGCAGCCGTCATTGTTGTTTGGCGGGCCCAGGCTGGATTCGAACCCGCCAGCTTAGGTGTACGTGGCTGGCGCCTTAGCCCGCTGAGCCACAGGCGCCGAGCCTCAAAATATTTCTGATTGTATATGAAGCACATTCTGCCCTATGATTGCACCAATGTACACAATTATGATTTAATAAAATTATTTAAAAAAAATATGTACTAGAATCACTGATACAAGAGTAGCAGTATAAAACATTATTTGAAACACGATTTTAGAACTCTGGGAATCTGAATCATAAACGTGTTTGGAACAAGGTTCCTTATCCATAAGATAGGATTTTCATTAGGTGACCCAGGTCTAGCCTGCCATCTTGTAACATGATTTTGTTTTATACACATATCTCTATAAGGTTGTGTGTTTTATTTAGTAATGTGTATCCTCCATTCAAATATGCATGAGTTTGTCCAGCAGACATTTAGCAGTTATTACTATGCCACCATCAGCAGGACGATTGTTGAACCCAGGAGTCTGAGGTTGCTGTGAGCTAGACTAAGGTCACTCTAGTCTGGGTGACAAAGCAAAGCTCTGTCTCAAAAAAAAAAACAAAAATAAAAACATCCCCTGCATTTGCTTAATTCATCTAATGGGACTTTAACTCGTTCTCCTTCTTGCTCTAATAATCAGTCAAATAAAAAACAACAATAATCTTGTCCAGCTATCTGTTAATAACATAGAAATACAAGAGGGTGAAATTATTATTTCACATGTAGATATACCAATCTTTAAAAGTAACTATCTAATGGAGGTTGAATTTCAGTTATGTGTAACTAGTTATCTCAAAACTCTGTGTGGCTAACATACAGTTCTTTCTTTGTTTAATATCAAAGGAAGATGAAAGGCATGGGACTGGTCTATTGAGAAGGATACACTGTCACCAAGGTGGTAAACAGTCCAGAAAAGAAGGACAGAAACTTAAAAATCCATGCGTGTGACACCCCTATTTATCATCAGCCTGATAGTCACAAATAGAAGGTGTGGTGGACAAAGGAACCATTCTGGGAAACTTGTAAAAATAGCTTCCAGCAACTCTAGAAGCCAGAGGGTTTTTAGGAAGTTGCCTCCAGAGACCACACAGTAAAATGATAATTCTATGAGCATCCTGAGGGGCTTGGGAGGTTTCCTAGACTTAATTTTTCTTAGATGGGTAGAAAAATAGTTACATGATTTGGCACATGGAGGAAGCTGATTAGAAGTATGAAGCTGAATGTAAGACTCCAGAGTTAGAGGAATGAGTGAAGAAGAACATGTAGGTAAAAGGACTGAGGGAAGACGAAACACAAACCCTGACATGCCACTCGGTCTGGCCATGTCCTCTGCTGCGACAGGCCTTGCAAGGCCTCAAAAACAACAACAAACAAAAAAAAGAAAGATTATTACTTTTCATTATTTTGAAACTATCCTAAACTTATATTAAGTTTTCAAGTATTGTATAAAGGACTTGTTCTGCTTGTTTTTGTTTTTTTGGAGAGAATTTTTTCTTTTTTTTTTTTGTTGTTTGGGAATCACTGAGGATATAAAGAATTAGGTTACACTGATTGCGTTTGTTAGATAAAGTCCCTCTTATAATTGTGTCCTTCCTCCAAGAGGTGTGTCATACGCGGTGACTCCCATCCCTCTCCCTCATCCGCCTCTCCCTGCTCCCTCATTCCCCTACCTCCCACCTTGTATTAGCTCATCCATTGCTCGTCTATGAGAAGTGAGTACATTGGATTCTTGCTTCTCCATTATTGTGATACTTTACTGAGAAGAATGTGTTCCAACTCAATCCAGGTTAGTACAAAAGATGTAAAGTCTCCATCTTTTTAAATAGCTAAATAGTAGTATTCCATGGTGTACATATATCACAGCTTGTTAATCCATTTCTGGTTGGTGGGCATTTAGGTTGTTTCCACATTTTGGCAATTGTAAATTGAACTGCGATAAATAGTCTAGTGCAAATAGGACTTTTTTTTTTAATTTGGTGAACAATTTCATAGTAAATTGCTCACAAGATACCCCTTCACCCATTCATACTTTAAGGCGTTCTCTTGGCAAACAAGGACATTCTCTGATATAATCACAATATACTGATGTATGACTTTCATCTAAACTTTAGATTATAGTCAAGTGTCATCAGTTGTCCCAGGAACAATGTACTTTATAGTGATTTGGTGCAGAATTTAATTTAGTCTTATGCCTCTATGCTATTCCAGCCCTCAGTGTGAAACAACTCCTAAATCTTGTCTTGGTTTTTATGGCCTTAACCATTCTACAGATTATAGGCATCCAAACCAGGATGACCCTCAGTTTGGACTTACAAGATGTATTCTCATGAGTAAACTCAGGTTATTCAACTTTGGCAGGTTTATCACATACATAAATGACACCAAACTTTTCTCTATCTGCTGGTTAGATGATGTTCAGGTTAATACAAAAGATCTAGGTTGGGTTTGTCTCTGTAAATATCATCTTTATCCCTCTGTTATTGATAAGTATTTTATGGCGAGGTACCTTAAAACAATATAAGTATTTTGGTCCTTTGTATAAATAAATAAATTTGTTTATATTATATAAACTTGTCTTTATTCAACAGGCCATTATTTGTTATGATAATTATTTATTTTACTGCTCAAATTGTCTCAGATTTAGTCAGTGGAAGTTTTTTCAAGCTGGCTTTTATGACCTTTGACATCTCCTTATCATCTTTTGAGAGCTTCTTACTTCCAGGCACAGTGCAAGGCGTTCCAGACTCAACTCTGGTTCCTTTTAGTGGAGAATGGTATTTAGAAGGCATAAGTTGAACACTTAGGTTCATTTTTTTCTTTTCAGTTGTTATTGTTTTTAGGAAGTTGAAACTATCTTAAACTTATATAAGTTTTCAAGTGTTGTATGAAAATGTCATACAATATTCACATGAACAGCAGACACCCTTCAATCTCCTTTTACAAATGTGTAACTCCCTTTGTTGAGAATGAGAAATCTAATCCCATTATCCTTCATTCATTTACTTATTTGGTTAATCTTCCTGTTTGTTACTAATCTCGTGTCACCAGCACCAAGCAGTCCCCAACGTGGATGCTCCAGCTGCGACTCCCTGCACAGGGCTGGCACTGCTGATGCCCTGGGTAGAGCTCCTGACCCCAGGTCAGCTCCTACAGTAGTGCTGTCCATGCGCCACCTGGATGCCTCCTCACCCACTTTGGGCTCTAACTCCCTGATCTGTACCATGAAGCCATCTCAGTCCATTCATGCCATTGTAACACATGCCCCAGACTGAGTAATTTATAAAGAACAAAAACTCATTTCTCACGGTTCTGGAGGCTGCAAGCCCAGGATCAGAGTGCTGGCAAGTTCAGGGCTGGTGAAGAGCTGGTCTCTGTTTCCAAGGTTGCTCCTTGTGCCTGCGTCCTCTGGAGGGGACAGATACTGGATTCTCACATGGCAGAAGGGACACAATGCAGAACGACCTAGATAGTTCCCTGCAGCCCTTTTATAAGGCACTAATCCCATTAGGTGAGGCCTAATCACATTAAGTTAGCACCTTTAATATTACCACATTGGTTTCAGGTCCAACATATGAGTTTAGGGGATACACACTTAAACCACAGCAGGACCCCCTTCCCCCACCCCCACCCCCCGCCAGCTTGGATATCTGCCTTGCTCAGCCCCCTATGCCTTTAGGACTGCGTTGTTCAGAAAGATGAAAGGGTCAGAGATTACTTTTTAAATGTCCAAATAAAAACTAACTAAAATATTATTGACTTTGTTTCAAGGTTCTCCAACTTCCAGGTGAGTTTTATGTTTTTTTCCCAGACTAATCTACATTTCTCTGGGTATATGATAGGGAGAGTTCTGTTTCATCAGAAGAGGAATACAAAAAAGAATCCAGGCTTTGTTATTTTTACTGTAAGCTTTTGTATTTGTTTAGCTCAGCATTTTATTTTATTTTATTTTTGGAGAACAGAGTATCACTCTGGTGCCCTGAGTAGAGTGCCCTGGCATCGGAGCTCACAGCAACCTCAAGCTCTTGGGCTCAAATGATCTCCTTGCTTCAGTTTTTCTTTTTCTTTCTTTTTTTCTTTTTGAGAAAGTCTCAACTTTGTCCACCTTGGTAGAGTGCCGTGGCCTCATAGCACACAGCAATCTTAAACTCTTGGGCTCAAGTGATCTTGCTTCAACCTCCCAAGTAGCTGGAACTATAGGTGCCTGCCCCAACACTCAGCTACTTTCTAGAGACCAGGTCTCGTTCTGGCTCAGCCTGATCTCAAACTCACAAGATCAGGCGATCCACCCACCTCGGCCTCCCAACAGGCTGCAATTACAGGTTGTGCCACTTTGCCCAGCCTAATGTGATTTAGTTCTGCTCAGTATTTTTCAATGGGAGTACTGCTGGCATTTTTGGCAGGAAATGCTTTATTGTGGGATTGTCCCACACACCATAAGATACTTGATATCCTTCACTCCCCACTCACCGTTGCCACCAGAGGCCCTCCACTAAACCCTTGGCAAAACTAAAAAACAAAAATAGTAATAAAGCACTCCTGCATGTTTCCAACAGCCTCTCAGGAAAGCAAGCTTCCCCTCCTTGAGAACACCTGGAGTTCTTTGCAGTTTTTATAATAGCTACTTCCTACTACAGTCTTAGGGTCACACTAATTCATGTGGAGATTTAACATGGAACGGTAACACCCTCTTCTGCATTAAGTTTGTTAACCTTATAAAATCTGTACTCTATTGGTCAGGAAATAGCACATCCTCCCTGGCTTGATAAATGTCCTCTATTGATTTCTGTTTGGGCCCCAAAAGCCAAATGCTGTTTTGTAAAGGAATTATCTTTTGTCACTGAAAATGTCCCTTAAATTAATTGAAGCATGTGAGCCATAGATACAAAGCTGTCTCAGGCAACTGGTTAGAAATGTGTAAATTAAGGCCCCAGTGCCATATATGAAATGTGTGTTGACTTCTTAGCTGTATGGTTTCATAAAAACAGGAGATTGTATTTGGACAAGTCAACTTCTGTGCACTACTTCTAGTGAAGAGTTGAGGCCGCACTCAGCATGCTTTCTTGGGGCCAGTTGGAGCCGTGCTGTGTGCTGAAGGCAGTGCTGCTTCTCCCCCGATTAGACAAGGAAGGACCATGTATTCTATTTTCAAGCAGCTGTAACAATTTTATTTCCCTTCTTTGCCATCAAGTGGTGAGGAGCCACAGCCCTTCAGCTGTTTCTCTCTCCCTGGAACCCAAAAAGAGTAGGAGCTTGCTTGTTTTTTGTCTTTATCTCATAAATTTAGGTTCTCATTTAGAGGAGAAAAAAATTCTGTTCCTTCTTCCACCAACTGTACACAAATAGGAATGAGAGGTAAGTTTTAACTCATGATATGTTTGAAAATAAAATCATCACCTTAGCCTTGAAAGTAAACTCTGTATGAAAACAAATTAGCAGGGTGCATCTGATGGTTTGGGTAGAAGCTTTGGAAGAACTACTTACCGCTTCGCAAATTTGGGAGTGCTCCCTGCACCTTCCCAGTCTGGAGTTAGATGGAGGCCATGTGACTGCTTCTGCCAACTAGTATGAGCTAGAGCTGCAAGCAGAAGTGATGGGTGTCACTGCAGACTCACCTTTGTAAGGATATGTTATACTTATGCATCCTTTCAAGTAAACTAAATTTGAGTAGGAATAAAGAAGGAAATGGATTATGCACTTTAAATGGCATGAGTTGTTTCCTTAAACTTTAAGGTAATTTCAGCTGTCTGAGGAAATGAGAGACATTATTGCACTAGTTTGGTGTGACACCTTGTTTGGAAACCAGTATTTGGTTTTAATTTGGTTTGGTTGTGAACAAGTTTGAGCCAGAGTTGATGTAATCCATTAGCTTGAAGGGCTTAATCTGAATGGGATTGATTCAATAGTTTAAAGACAAAAGTCAACTGGGAAATGGTGTCAACCTGACAATATTTCATTGCTCCTGAGTTAGGGCTTAAACCATAGGAAATTTATTCCAACTCAGAAAGAAGCTCAGGCTGTTTTAAGTGCATAATCCATTTCCTTCTCCATTCTTACTCTTCCTTTTCCTGACAACATGGCACATATTATTTCAGGGACAGTCCCAAAAAGTTGCATCAGCAAAATCTTCTTTGTACCTTTGAATGGTCTCTTTCAGTTCATTTAGAATCCTGAACAAATGTAACACACACACACACACCCCTACCTTAGGATATCTTATCTAAAATACAATAGTTCTTCGTCTGAGAACTTTTTAGAATCTGATTACTTGGTACCACTGGAAGACTTTATGCATTGTGTCCTGATGACCATTTTTTTTTTTTTTTTTTGCATTTGGTGAACAACAAAAACAAGGAGGAAAAACACAGAACAATTTCATACCTAAAATTGAAGGAGCTGATTACTGTCATTTTGATGATGTGCCTTTTACACGTTTGCAGTGGTTAAGAAAGACTTTATGGTTTGGAGCATGAGCACTTTAAAGTGATTCAAAATTATTGAAGAGCTACAAATTTTATAAAGTGCTTCAATTTGTTACCGACTAGAGCAGCAGTGGAACGATTTGGCAGAGCTTTTAGTACTATGCACAGCCTGCAAATGCTCTCATAATCTTCCCAGGTGTTTCTCTTCTGCATGTGGGGGCTCAGAATGGTCCAGCCCAGAGACTCCACATCACCGGCAGTGGCAGAGCTGCTGCCAGGAGGCCTGCACACCACAACACAGTGCTCCCACATGGAATCGTTTGGGCAATGCTGCACCCCTCCAAAGCAGTCTGTTACTATTCTTTTGTTTGTTGGAGGAAAACTCTATCAATCTGGAAAAAAAAAACAAAAAAAAAAACAACCGGAACATTGAGCAATTAATTTGGTATTGGCTGGGTGTAGGCATGCAGGGACTGGAAATAGGTGAGATAACAGCGGGCCATGTAGCTTGGACACTGGCAAATAAGCAGAAGGCTTTTCCGTCCCTTTGAGAGTTGGTGGCGAAAGGCTGGAACTTTGTGAAAGTGGGTTTTAATGCTTTCTTTCTACTTTGCTATTTGTTTGCTTTATTTTGCGGTCTTTGATTTACATGTTTTAGAGTGACAGCGGACTCTGCTTATGAAAAGCAGGAGAAATAAGGCATCTTTTTTGAAATTTGAAATGCCTAGGTGGTTTAGATATTGGCTTGTAATGTAGGGTTCTACTATAGCACGGGTACATTTTTGCCTTCTAAATGAATTTACTCAGTTGCGATGTATCCTGAATGGTGTGATGGTGGTAAAGGGCACATCTTTTTTCTTTAGAACTGGAGTTGTAGAGCTCAGCTAGTTCATTAAGGAGAGGTCAGTCTCAAATGAGAATACAACTACATGCATAAAAGTCAGTTCAAAGACGTGACCAATTCTGAGAGGGACTTACCAAGCCTCTGGTATGTAAGTACCTGGAGTGTTCCTGATGTGTGCAGAAAACTTGGGTCTATGCTGTGATTCTTGCCTAAGGTGAAGGGGAAGTCTGCACTTCCAAGGCTCTTATCTCCCGGCATACTTTTTTACTGCCAGGCTGTTGATTGTTCATTTCATTTAAAGGCACAATGCATTACTTTAGAGGAAGATTTATAGGACAGCTTATAAATAACTTTAGAAACAACATGTTATCCTAGTTTTTATGCAAGAGAAATATGGCATTTGCTTTGAGACTTATTATTTATTTATTTGGCTTTCTTTTTGTTTTTTTTTCGAGACAGGACCTTGCATGCTGAAGTGCAGAGGTGCTAGCACAGCTCACTGCATTCTCAAACACCTGAACTCAAGCACTCCTGCCACTGCAGCCTCCCAAGGAGCTGGGACTACAGGCATGCACTATGTTTCCTGGCTAATTTTTCTTTAATTTTTGTAGAAATGGAGTGTTACAATATTGCTTAGGCTAGTCTTGAATACTAGGTCTAAAGTGATTCTCAGGCTGTGGCCTCCAAATGTACGAGGATTACAGCTGTGAACCACTGTCCCCAGCTAAGATTTACTAATATAATTAGAGTGCCCGTTACCCAAACATTTGAAGACACTAAACATTTCTTTCCATTTGGTTGTCTTGTTGGGTTTCGTAACAAATACTTCAGTGAACATCTCGTTTTATTACCCTAAACTGTGAAGCAAGGCTGATTTCTTACCAGACCCAAGACCCAAGACTTCAGAGCCACAATATGGTAAGACGCAGAGCGAGACTAGCTTGTCATCTTCAAGGACAACCATGGGAGGACTATATGTCAGTTTAAGATCAGAACTTAAGAAAATTTATTGCCCCCCTCTCTGCATTCCTATTTTTTTAGTCTCCTCTAACTAACTCTAGAGTGCTAAGTTATTATTATCATTTTATGTCTTTTATTATTATTTCTATCCTTTCTCTGCCTGCTTACATTCTTTCTTCAATACTCATGGGTATTGCTGAAATGTTGCTTTCTCTTGTCAGGAAATTTGGAGTTGACGGTGACTTCCAACTCTCTGCTCAAAAGGAGTCCCACAATAATACCATTGCAAGGGTGTGTACTGACCCACCCTGAGTATCACGATCTGTCCCAGTCGTGTGGTGTTAGGAAATTTTAGCCCAAACTATTTCCTTCTGCCTAAACTACTCTGTGGTTTATTTGATTAAACTGAAAGCACCTGGATATTTATCAATAGAATATGAAAATATCCAAGCATTCTATTTTCATTAAGAAAATCTGAGAGCTATGAGTTGAAATTGTTAAAACTTAGAAAAATAATCAGGGATGAGATATAGACATCCCTACTTCCTAAGCAGACAATTGACTAAACAAGGGGAATTTTCATATTGAGTAGTAGTATATCTTAATTTAACGCCAAAGCTCAGGAGATATGGTATGAAATCTTTTTTTTTTTTTTTGCAGTTTTTGGCTGGGGTTGGGTTTGAACCCACCACCTCCGCTATATGGGGCTGGTGCTCCTACTCCTTTGAGTCACAGGTGCTGCTCTGAAACCCTTTAACTCTTAACTTCAAGAATGTGATTTTACAGACCATGATGATTATGCCTAAATGTCCATTCAGTATACTTTATAGAGTTAATCAAAGAAAGAACATCTAATCTGCCTTCAGTCATTCTTTAGGAAATGCCTAAATGGGAATTCTGTAAGGTAGGCTTTTGCTTTCAAGTTAAATATGTTAAATGAGTACAAAAATTGTGTAAGCTTGATATGAATTTGGCTTAAGCACTTTTTGCCATGTAAAGCTCTTGTCTTTCCATTTCTACCTATGAAAACCCTATCCTTTATTTTCTGTTGGATGTTCCAACCATCTTGGCTTAAATCTTTCCTCTTCTGAATGGCTATTTTTGCACTTGTTCAGGTGACCCCTATTACATTTATCACATGGCACAAACTCTTATTCCTAACACATCTTAATACGTCTAATTTCCTGCACCTGATTTTCAGTTTCAGAGCCTTACTGGGACACACAATTCTTTCAGTATTCACTAGACACATGTTTATTGATTAACCACAATGTGTAAGAGCTACACAGGCACTGGAGATGTGGTGGTGAGAATCACAGACATGACCACAGCCCCCGAGGGGCTGATCTATGAAGTGAATATGTGAATTAGGGTTAAAGAATCTGTACCATTTTCCCTTTCAGGTATACCACTTAGGCTATTATGAAAAGTATACAGAAAATACATTTGAAAAAGGATCTAAGATTCCACTTTTGCTGGTAAGCAAATTTCCATCTAGTAATGGAATGCTAGTAGTTGTTGGGTGCGCTTTTGCTACAGAGTAATATTTTCTAGTTTCTTCAAGTAGCTTTTGAAAAAAGGTGTTGTATAAATAAATTTCAATAAATATAAAGTTGTCTAGGCTCTTCACGCTAGTATAAGGCCCCCTGGAAATAAATGTTCACATTTATTTCACATTACAAAGCACAGGTTTGAATGAGAGTTATATTAGGACATTCAAATAAGCAAAGAGTATCTTAGAACTAAGAACTTTCTTTCCAATTTAGACTTTAAATTAGGCTAAGGTTCTTGATTAATTATAATAAAGGTGCCCAATAAAAAGCAATAAGTCAGCTATAGTGTTGGATAGGTAAACCATAAACAATATAAAAGGTTTTTAAATGTTTTTAACATAAGCTTCTGGTTCAATATGGCAGTCTGACTCCCCCAGAACAGTAATAAATTATAGAAAACCATATTTGAATGTTTAAAGCAAAGGGCACAGGAAGGGGCTAATAGCAAAAGAGAGATGTTTTAAAAGTTCTGGAAGGTGAAGAATAGATGTAACAGTTGCAACTGATGAACAACCACCCCTTCAGACATGGGCATTAATGACTGTAGCCTAAGACAGGGCAGTGCACCGCTGTAGCCTGGAAAGGCTTACAACTCAGACATACCAGAGGTGCAGGAACACAGGAGTGACATATGTCAGGTATCTGATTGCTTATGGAACTGTCAATGCACCTGTAGCAGTGTGTAATATACTACTACTGCCCAGACACATATAATGAAGGTCTTTTATAGAGAAATTGCCAGAATGGGTCCAGGGTAGCTCATGCAAGTATGGACATCCCAGAGTAAAGACCTCGGATTACGGCAAGTATGTGTTCTTCTGCACACGGCCAGCTTCTCAGTCACATTTCGTTACTTAAATTCCTACTATGTGAGACCTCACCCATATTCAGAGAGCTACCAGTTAGCCATTTTACTATTTTCCAATTATAAACACAAGCCAATTATCTCTAGCCATTTGAAAGCCGGAAATATGAATGAGAAAAGCAAAGAAAAAAAAAGTCATTAAAGCAAGAGAAAGAGGCAGCAACACAGCATTATCTTACAGGACACAGACAATTCAAGAACAAACAAAACTTGAAAATTTTAATTCATACCACGGAGACATTGAAAAACACAGTGCATCAGTAAAACAAGAACAGGATTATATTTTATATTCAGCTTTTATACATATATATGTACACATACATGTATATATATGCCCTGAAAAAGAAATTATAAATCAAGAAAGTTCTCTTAGCATTTAAAAATGTGATTATGAGACGAAAAATACATCATTTGAATGGTTGGACAATAAAATTAAGTAAATTTCAAAGAAAGTAAAACAAATAGAAAAATAAATGGAAAATATAATGGACTGCAAAGGTGAAGGAGAATTAATCTTGGAGGGTAACTTCAACTAATAGAATTTCAGAAAGAGAGAATAAAGATAACTAAAGAGAGAAATTAGGCAAAATACCAAAGTTTTTCCTAGAGTTGAAGAGCATGTGGAATTAGATTGAGAAGATCTATTGAATATTCAGAATAATGAAAAATGCAGACCACCATTACGTTATCTCAAATTGCAGAATACTAAAAATATAGAGATTCCAAAGGAGAAGAAAGTCTGAACTGTCACAAAGCAATGAAAATCGGATTGGTTCAGTTTCCTCAGCCATAGCCAAAGAGTCAATGTCTTAAAGTTTCTCAGGAAAAAATACTTTAAACCAAGAATTCTACACCTAGTCAAATTATCAATAAAATTTGAAAGTAGAATAAAGGATACTTTTAGATAAGAAAGAGCTTAGAAGAATTTCCCTTCACATGCTTAGCCTTGAGAAGTTACTTGAGTAACATAGGGAGGAAGAGAGAGGAGGTGATATAAGAATGACACCAGGTCCCATACAGAAAACATTGGTTGGAACCCAGCAAAGTAACAGAAGGATGTCAAAGCCTCAGTGTTGTGATGTCATAGCCTGTGTGCTGGGCAGAGAACTTGGAGCACAATTTGCCAGAACTGGAGCAGAAGGGTGCATGGCTTATGAAGAGAGGTCTTTAAATAAATAATAGATCCAAAGATTTGATACTATCCTTGAGAATCTGAAAAATTTATGGGGCAACAGATAATTCAAAGATCAAAAAAGACAATAGGAAACTCCAGGAAAAATGAAAAACTGTATAAGCAGAAATGTATGGTAAATATAGGAAAATAAATAATATTTACTTTGTCATGACAACATAAAAACTTTATTAATTTTTAATTTTATACTGAGCTTTAAAAAAGTACAGAAATCTTCATCATATGAATTAAAAAAGCAGAATGTAACTTCACCATTTTGATAAGATAAATAAAATATTTTTTTTAGAGATAGCGTCTCACTTTGTTGCCCTCCATAGAGTGCTGTAGCGTCACAGCTGACAGCAACCTCCAGCTCTTGGGCTTAGGTGATTCTCTTGCTTCAGCCTTCTGAGTAGCTGGGTCTACAAGTGCCTGCCACAACACCCTGCTTTTTTTTTTTGTTACAGTTTGGCCAGGGCTCGGTTCGAACCCTCCACCCTGGGTATATGGAGCAGGTGCCCTACTCACTGAGCTACAGGCACCACCATAAAGTGTTTTTTTAGGTGGTGACAAATGGTGCTAAAGCTAAAGTATATAACCTAGAGAGATTATTTATGATTAATGGAACAAGAAATACATGTGAATGTGTATTATTTAACATTTAAAAAGCAATGTAGGAAATAAAAATAGTGATGTAAATATATTGGGAAAAGGTGTAGAAAATAGTATGGGTAAATTATATCTGCATTTGCCACAGCAGAACTTTATAACAATGTCCAAATATAATCAACCAAAAAAAGATGTATAATTGTATTTTTTAGTTAATACAGGTGTAATCACCATAAAAGGAAAAATTAGGAGTGGTTTACAACACTTAACAACTGACTTTTTAAAAAATGAAGCATTGTAACAAAGGTGGAAAAGTTGGGGTAAAAGACTGTAGCTATACTGTTTTTTAAAAGCATGTATATGCTTTACTTTGATAAATATTTTAAAAACATAAAGCATTATGAACAGAAAGAACTTCTCTTACTAAAAATCAATGATCAAATGTAAAATTCTGCTCACTCTCATGTCAAGCTCCCTCAGATGACTACACTGGTCTTCTCCAGATGAGACATTCTTAACCCCTCCAAGACAGTACTTTCCACAGGACAGGGAAATTGTTGCAAGTTTACCTCTGAAATACAAAAGAGTATAACATTTGGCTTCATATGAAGGGTAATAGAAAATTCTCTGAAAATATCATGAGGTGAAAAACAGAAATGGGATGTTGTAGAAGCACTTTGCAAAGCCTAACTTTACTAAAAACTGGAATTTTCAAAATAAATTCAATGATACCTCACATAGCAATTATGATATTTAGTCCTATGACCTATGTCCCGCATAGTAATTGATATTTATTATGTACTTATATGTCAAACACTTTATATTCATTTTATTTATTCATTACAAGACCTTGGGGTTAATAGTTTACTGCCAATTTACATTTGAAGAATTGAGACTCAGAGAGGTTAAGTAACTTGCTCAAGGTCTTCCAGTGAATAAATGGGAAATTAAGGATGTGAACTCAGCTCAGCTAATTCTATAGTCCCTGATATTAACATATACATATATATACACCTATAAATTTTTTTTTAAGCCCTATACTGAGAGTAGTCTTTGGATTCTTGAAGCACCTTCTAATTTTTTTGAAGTTTTCTTTAATTCCATGTTCTTCTATTTCTTTCAAACAATTATGTGAACATCAGTTGAACACTGTTCTGTGTGTACCACCTAATGGCTGGAGTTCTGTCTGTGGCTCCAAACTGCCTCAATCCCAGCTTCACTGCATGCCAGTCGGGAGCATCATGTGATGCCAAGGGGTTAGTGGATGTCTCTGGGCCTTGGTGTCCTTCTGTGTGAAATGCTCACAGTAGTCCATGACCTAGAGGGTTTTCCTGGGGGACTGAATGAGATAAACAGTCCCCACAGAAGGTTAAGAACAGTTCCTGACAATATAACCTTCTGGCCTTCTCGGTAAGTTTGGTTTTTACTTCCTCCCTCCCATTTCCCTCAGTTGGAAGACTTCTAAAAAGAATTTTGTGATAATGGACTGCTTAGCAAATTTATTTCAGATTTATGATTTGTATTTAGTATTTTATTGTGTTCATTTTGTATTTTTTACTTAAGAGCACTTATAACATAGAACCCATGCTAGTAATCACTAAAAAGCTGCCACATCTCCCACCGGTCCAAATAGTCAAGTAGACATTGGGTACCCTGCGTGTTTAGTCATTCATTTACTTCACTCATTCTCTCAGACTCGTGCGAGGTATGCTGATAGGAATAAAGTGATGATACACCAGTGTTTTAACTATATCTACAAAAAGGCGTGCAAAATATGATGTCCAAATTGTTCCTTGCTTTTCTAATTTGTGTGCATGCTGGCCATGGTAGGAATTAAGATAATGGTGTCTAGAATTTGGAATATGCCATAAGGCACTTGTCATCTCTTAACATTTAACAATTAAGTGGCTGTGGACTAGTATAGCAGAATGGGTCCAAAATCTTGTCTATGAATGCAAGAGAATCCTAAGCAGCTTATTGGAAGAAAAAAAGGTAATGTTGCAAAAATGGTATTCAGCCTTTATTCTGAGATGAGAAGAAAAATGCCAGTGCTTTAATTGCAAACATGATTTCATAAAGCATTCCAAGTTTTCCTTGGAGACATCCAGGGCCAGGGGTTGACTATCCTTGTGCCTGCTTGGATAGAAAGGGGCTTGATAAAAGTGCTACATCTGCTGGCACAGTTTAATCACTTAATACCTTGTTCCAATTGAAAACATAGCCCAGCCCTATTCAGATGGGGGAGCACCAACACTTGATCTGTCTATGACTTGTGCAGTCATTGATATTTCCAAGGGAAGTTTTGTGACTATCAAGATGGAAATTAAATTCATAGACATGGACTGAACTGAAAAAAAATTATTCATTGTGCAATCTGATGATGATTTCTGAAAATGTTGCTCAGAGTAAATAAACTCAGCGTCAGTCATTCTGGAGCATAGGCCGAGGTGAGGACTGGGTATTGGAAATAAAGGTGGGATTGGGGCAGAAATCAGAGAATTGAACAAATTGATTCTTTGTTACTAGAGAAAAAGACAACTTTAAGGATCCTATCAGAGTGTATTTTTTGTAGTTCTTAATTTTTATAATTGCTGAAATGAACCAGCTGTCTTGTAGAGAGAGAAAGTTGTAATATTATCAAAGGTATTAAATTCACCAACTTCAATAGCTGAAGGGAAAGTGAAAGCTCGTTTTAGGGGCACAAAATTCTTATAGATAACACCATTCAAAAGAAATTCATTTCCTGCAACTATACATAGCACCCTTGGAGAAATTCACATATTTGGCGCCCTTAAATTATTTTAAGCACCAACCATTTTATCCGGGTGAATGAAGAGCAAAACAGATCACAAATAAGTGAGCTTGTGCCACAAACTTCTACTTAAATTATGATCTTGTGATGATTTCTTAGAAAAACACCGAGTAACCACAGACTCAGTGACTCTACACAGTGTCCAAAACTTCATGGACTGTTAAGACTAGTTGGATTTGGGGAAATCATCTGATTCAATTTCTCTCTTGTATGGCTAAATTAGGGCCCAGACCAATAAGATTTCACCTTCAAGATCACTAAATATTTAAAGGAAGATCCAGAATTAAAATCTCTTTATAATCAGCTTAATGAGCTTTCAAAAACTGCACTTTCCAGGATGTCTATAAAAATTATTACCTCTAAAATGTAAATGCAATGATTGTTGTAGTTACTGTCGTGTTCTCGCTTAGGAATGTTTTAAGTATAGACCTATGGTTCTTAAACTCTTTGAATCACGGATCTCACTGGGAATCTAGTGAAATATATGATTTCCTGGCAGTTCATTTAACCATCAGCCTGGAAGGACAGTAACAACCATGGCTTCCAGGGCTTTGACAAAACCTCAGATGCACAGCCTCTGAAGTTTCATATTGTTTTGCATTCATTATATCCTTGGGGGTTGTTACTTTCTATAAGTTGGCTGTGGCTAAACCAAGAAAGAAGGCATATACATATTTCTATAGAAATTAAGAATCTATTGAAGAGTTTGAAGAGATGAGGAAAGCTGGTATCTTTCAGAGTGCAAAGTGATTTTGGAACATAAAAAATTTCTTTGGGTTGATTTACTTAGAAGTTTGTTATTGACCTGTGCTCCTGAGCTATGAATATGTGGGCTGAGGAATAATTTCCCTTGGTAAATAAACAATTAAAAAATGCAAAAATAAAAGAAAGATACACTCTCTTTTACATAAAGGTAGATAATTCTTTTTTTTTTTTATAATTTTATTGAATCATAATTCTGTACATTGGTATAATCATAGGGCACAATTCATATACATTCAGAAATGTTTTGATCGTACTGTTACAGATAGCCTTCATGGCATTTTCTTGATCACTATATAAAGACATTGATACTCTACATTTAATAAGTTTTCCCAGTACCCTGCTAAGATGCACTGTAGGTGTGATCCCACCAATTGCCCTCCCTCCACCCATACTCCCCCCTCCCCTCCCCTCTCTCTCTATTGTTTTTGTTTTTGATTTCATTGATTCTTGCTTTTGCCTTTCTGAAATTATTTTCCTCTCCTTGTTTTGGATTTATAGTGTTTTTCTTCTAATTTCTTGTGGTAGGAACTTAGATTATTGATTTGAGGATTTTCCTCTTCCTAATGTAAGCACTAAGGAAGCATTTCTATAAATTCACCTCTTAGCATAGCTTTATCTATGCCCCACAAATTTTAATATGTTGTGTTTTTATTTTTATTCAGTTCAGAGTAATTTTTTTTATTTCTCTTGAGACTTCCTCTGTGATCCATAGATTATTAACAAATGTGCTGTTTAATTTGTAAGTGTTTAAAGACTTCCTTGTTTTCATTCTGTTATGAGTTCTATTTTGATTCCCTTGTGGTCAAAGAATATACTCTATGTGATTACAATTCATTTAAATTTATTGTCATTTGTTATATGATCCAGAATATGGTCTATCTTAATATATGTTCCATAATCACTTGAAAAAAAATCAGTGTTCTGTTGCCGTTTAGTGGAGTATACTATAAATGTCAATTATATCTTGTTGGTGAACAGTGTTTTTCATTTCTTACATATTCTTGCTGATTTTTCTGTCTAGTATTTTGTCAATTATGAAATTTTTGTGAAATTATGAATTATGAAGTCTGTACCTATAATTGTGGATTTTATCTATTTTCTCCTTTTAGTATATCAACTTTTTCTTATGTATATTTTAGCTTTCTCATTGATCCATTCAGATTTAGATTCCATTGTCTTTTTGGTGGATTGACCATTTTATCATGTATGATATTCTTCCCTGTCTCTGGTAATTGTCTTTGCTCTGAAGTTTACTTTTTCTTACATTAATATAGCCACTTCTTCTGATTAATCTGTCTATGGTATATCTTATTACATCCTTCCGTTTTCAACTTACTTTATTGTTATAATTGAAATGAGTTTCTTATAAATAGCATACAATTAGGTCTAGTTTGGTAATCAACTTATCAATTTCTATCTTTTAATTGCCATATTTAGGTCATTCTGTTTAATATAATTTTTGATATATTAGGGCTTAAAACTGCCTTTTTATTTTGTATTTATTCTCTTTTCCTGTTACTTTTGTTTCTCTATTTTCTTCTTCCTTCCTTGGAGCATTTTATAGTTCCTTTTGATTTACCTGTACTATTTTGAGTGTGTTTATTTGTATGCCTTTTTAAATAATTGCATTAGGTGTTTTATATGTACAAATGTTATCACAGTATGATCATTTCAACATTTTACCAGTTTAAATGAAATGTGGAAAATTTACTCACCTCTATTTCCCTTTACTTTCCCTTTTTCTTTTATAGTATAATTGCCTTAAATATTTCTTCTATATACCTCAAAAATCACAGCAGACAATGTATAAGTTTTGCTTCAACCATCAAACATAATTTAAAAAACTCAAGAGGAAAAGGAAAATGTATTGTATTTGTCTATATTTTTCTTCTTTCCTTGTTCTCAAAGCATATTTCACTAAATATAGAATTCTGGGTTAGTAGCAGTAGTAGCATTGTTGTCTCATTATTTGAATGGGCTACAACACTTTTTCCTGGCCTCTAGGATTTCTTATGAGATAGCTGTGGTCATTCAGATTTTTTTCCCCTGTAGGTAAGGTGTAATTTCTCTCTCTTTGCTTTCAAGACTTTTTTTCTTTATATTTAGTTTTCAAAAGCTTGATTATGATACTCATAGTGTGGATTTTTGTCATTTATCTTGTTTGGGGTTAACTCCTTAAATCTTAAACTTTATGTCTCTTGCCAGATTTGGAACATTTCAGCCATAATTTTTTCCAACTACTTTTAAAAAAAATTTCATTTTAATATGAGTGTATAAATGTTTAAGTTACATTATTTTCATTTCTAAGGAAAAGTTCAAGTTGTAGTTGAGCCCTTCAGCCAGGGGATGTGCTGAACACCCTCATGTTGTGCACATTGGGTGAGATCCTGCCAATCACCCTCCTTCCACCTCTCTCCCTCTCCTTCTTCTCCCCTCGTCCTTGCTAGACTATACTTGTGTTTTTTCTTTCATGTGAGTTTGTAGTTATTTATATATATTGGTTTCATATTTGCATTGGATACTTTTTTCACCCATCCTTGAGATACTTTACTAAGAAGAATATGTTTTAACTCCAATCCAGGTAAACACAAAAGATGTAAAGGCTCCATTTTTTCTTCTTCAACTACTTTCTATCCATTCAAGCTTTTTCTTTTCCTTCTATGACTCTGATGCTATAAATGTTAGACCTTTTGTTATGGTGCCACTTCTAACATTTTTATTTGGTTCTCTTTTTTTTAAATTTTATTAAATCATAATTGTGTACATTAGTGCAATCATGGGGCACAATGTGCTGACTTTACATACAATCTGAAATATTTTCATCAAACTGTTAAATATAGCCTTCATGGCATTTTCTTAATCACTACATGAAGACATTGGTATTCTACATTTAGTAAGTTTCACCAGTACCCTTCTAGGATGCACCGTAGGCATGATCCCACCAATTGCCCTCCCTCCACCCATCCTCCCTCCTCCCCTTCCCTCCCTTGCCCTTTTCCCCATATTCTTGTGCTATAATTGGGTTTTAGCCTTCATATGAAAGCTATAAATTAGATTCATATTAGGGCTGAGTACATTGGATACTTTTTCTTCCATTCTTGAGATACTTCGCTAAGAAGAATATGTTCAAGCTTCATCCATGTAAACATGAAAGAGGTAAAGTCTCTATCTTTCTTTAAGGCTGCATAGTATTCCATGGTATACATGTACCACAATTTATTAATCCATTTGTGGGTCGATGGGCACTTGGGCTTCTTCCACGACTTAGCAATTATGAATTGGACTGCAATAAACATTCTGGTACATATATCTTTATTGTGATGTGATTTTTGGTCTTCTGGATATATACCTAGTAAAGGAATTATAGGATCAAATGGCAGATCTATTTTTAGATCTATAAGTAGTCTCCAAACATCCTTCCAAAAGGAATGTATTAGTTTGCATTCCTACCAGCAATGTAGAAGTGTTCCCTTTCTCCACATCCACACCAGCATCTCTGGTTTTGGGATTTTGTTATGTGGGCTAATCTTACTGGAGTTAGATGATATCTCAAAGTAGTTTTCATTTGCATTTCTCTGTATTTGGTTCTCTTTGTATCTGCTATTTCTTTGCTAATACTTACTTTTTAATTCCCACTTTCTTCAAGTGTATTTGTAATTGTTCAT
>CAUYON010076397.1:0-10087 GCA_963573935.1 Arctocebus calabarensis
TTTGAGACAGAGCCTCAAGCTGTCACCCTGGATAGAGTGCTGTGGCATCACAGCTCACAGCAACCTCCAATTCCTGGGCTCAAGCGAGTCTCTTGCCTCCGCCTCCCAAGTAGCTGGGACTACAGGCGCCCGCCACAATGCCCCCGGCCATTTTTTGGTTGCTGCCGTCATTGTTCTTTGGTGGATTCGAACCTGCCAGCTCAGGTGTACGTGGCTGGCGCCTTAGCCCGTTGAGCCACAGGCGCCAAGCCTATTGCCTCCATTTAAAATGCTATGTATGTATAAGCCAAATGCCACTGCTCACACCTGTAATCCTAGGACTCTGGGAGGCAAGAGTGGTGGCAGATCACCTGAGCTTAGCAGTTGGAGACCAACCTGAGCAAGATCAAGACCCTGTTTCTAAAAATAGCTGGGTGTTGGGTGGGGGCCTGTAGTCCCAGCTATTTGGAAGGCTGAGGCAAGAGGATCAATTGAGCCCAAGAGTTTGAGGTTGCTGTAAGCTATGATGCCATGGCACTCTATCCAGGGTAACAGAGTGAGACTTTGTATCCCTCCACAACCCCCCCCCTGCAAAGAAAAGCTATATATAAAACTTCGGGGACAAACTGATACATATTATATGTTGGTAGAGCTTAATAATTATTAATAACATAATGATCCAGCTTTAATGCATATATTTCTTTGAAAACACAACTATTAATCTTATTCTTCTAAATACACTGAGATATAGTTAAATACACAGGATATAGTTAGCCTGTGACTAAATACAAGTTTCAGAAGATAGTAGGTTCCACAACTTCTCACATAATTTTTATAATATTCCATTTCACTTTCAACTTGTTGGTTATCCTATTTTGTTCTTGTTTAATCCTACCACGTTTTTTGTGTTCCTTTTTTATTTCCAGTTATTCTATTTAGTCAAATTTTCTTTCTGTCCCACTTCCATGTTGCAGATTTTTTTCCTATGGTCTTATCAGGTGATTTATTAGCCATTTTATTATTATTATTTTTTTTTTGAGACAGAGCCTCAAACTGTCATCCTTGGTAGAGTGCTATGGCATCACAGCTCACAGCAACCTCCAATTCCTGGGCTCAAGCGAGTCTCTTGCCTCCGTCTCCCAAGTAGCTGGGACTACAGGCGCCTGCCACAATGCCCGGCCGTTTTTTTTTTTTGGTTGCAGCCGTCATTGTTGTTTGGCAGGCCCGGGCTGGATTCGAACCCACCATCTCAGGTGTATGTGGCTGGCACCTTAGCCCATTGAGCCACAGGCGCTGAGCCTTATTAGCCATTTTAATACTTAAAATTGTAAAGGTTGAAGTAAGTGATACTCAAACTCATCTTTTAAAAATTATAAATGGGCCTCTGTGCCTACTTGCCCTGGCTATGGAGGCCCCTTTTGCTGTCTATGGCAAATAGACACACAAAAGCTGCTTTGTAAACATTCTTTGTCTGTAAGCCTATCTTTTTTTTCCTTGATACACTTTGTTTCATCCTTGCCTTAAAAAAATAGACTAAAATTATCAGTGAATATATCCTCAAAATAACCAGATACAGTCAGTTCTTACCAGGCACCTTCAGTGCCAGCATTGTAACCCTGGTCAGTTTTCAGGTGACCAGGGAAACTGACCAGGGCTACATTATGACTGTCCTGGGCCCTGGGTATTATGACTTCATGATGCTCTTCCTCCTTAAGAAATATGTCAGACTTAAATGTTATGCATGTATATAAAACAATATTTTTAACATTTAAGTTAGTTACTTTTACTAATTGTTCAGTATTTATTATAATCATTATGTTCCTTTTTTTTCCTTCTTATTTATTTACATTTTTAAAGACAGGGGTCTTGCCCTGTTGCTTCAGCTGGAGTGCAGTGGCATGCTCATAGCTCACCGTAACTTCAAGTTCCTAGAGTCAAGTGATCTACCCCTTTCAGTCTCCCAAAGTACTAGAATTATAGGCATCAACCACTGTGCCAGGCCTTTCTTCTGACTTCAAAGAAAGATCATTAAAACATTTTCATAAGACTTTAAGAGTATCATTGGCCCTGGGCCTGGTGCCTTTCCCTGTGCAATGGGTAAATAGGTTCTGCAAATGGTTTGCTGGATCCTTTCACATTCATTAATGGAAATGATCACATGAAAAGAATTGTGAGTTTTTGCTGGGCACGGTGGCTCATGCTTATATCCTAACACTCCGAGAGACAGAGGCAGGTGGATTGCTTCAGCTCAGGAGTTTGAGACCAGTCTGAGAAAGCGTGAGATCCCATTTCTACTAAAAATAGAAAAACTAGCTGGGCACTGTGGCCCTTGCCTGTAGTCACAGCTACTTGGGAGACTGAGGCAAGAGGATTGCTTAAACCCAGGAGTTTGAAGTTGCTATAAGTTATGACTCATAGCACTCTAGCCTGGGTGGCACAGTAAGACTCTGTCTCAGAAAAAAAAAAAAAAAGAAGAAAGAAAAGGAAAAAGAAAGAGAAATAGGCTTGGTGCCTGTAGCTCCAGCAGCTAAGGCACCAGCCATATACACCAGAGTTAGCAGATTGGAATCCAGCCCAGGCTTGCCAAACAACAATGACAACTACAATCAAAAAATGGCTGGGCCTTGTGGTGGGCACCTGTAGTCCCAGCTACTTGGGAGGCAGAGACAAGAGAATCTCTTAAGCCCAAGAGCTGGAGGTTGCTGGGAGCTGTGATGCCACTGCACTCTACCGAGGACGACAGCTTGAGACTCTGTCTATAGAAAAAAAAAATAAAAAAGAAAGAGAAATAATGTGAGCTTTAAGACAGTGGTTCCAAATTCTAACTCACTTAAGAATCAATGGAAGAGTATATAGAAGAGTTTCCTGGGTCCTCTCCCAGACTGTCTGATTCAGCAGGTAACCTCAAAGGTAATGACGACGCTGCCCACACTTTCAGGGTAATGTAACAATTTTATTTATGCAAAGACAATGCACCCATTATGATGTGCTATGTACACTGTCCAGAGCTCCTAAGCAACATTTGATGAAACATCTAGTGTTATTTTATAAGTGGAAACTGAGACTCAAAGTTTAAATGACTTTGCCAAGGCGACTCAGCTAGAAAATTATAGGCCTGGAATTTGAGTCTCCATCCATCTAAATTCCAAAGTTTATGCTCTCTGACTATCACCATGCGGTAATGATAGGTAATACAATCAGTGTGCCTACAACCAGATTTTAAAACATGAAATAATATGTAAAAGTGGTACTTTTCCTGGACTATTATTATTGTATTTTCCTTGCAGTCTGCTGATGGCTGCCGTCATCTTTCTGGCTATTGATTCTTTACTTCTTATCTCTTTTTAATAACAGCAGAGGCACAATTTTCTAAAAGCACTCTTCTCTAATGCTGAGTCCAAGCTAAAGCGGTTTAAGATCTTTGATTTTTCATTAACTTTACTTTTGAACTACTTTGTCTCCTCTGCAGCTTGACAAATGTAAATCTCAGAATGTAAAACAATACAAGGATTAACTAGCACTCTGAATTTTGGACTTTATTTTATTTTATTATTGTTGTTTTGAGACAGTGGCTTACTTTGTTGTCCTTGGTAGAGTGCTGTGGCATCATAGCTCACAGCAACCTCAAATCCTTGGGCTCAAGTGATTCTCTTGCCTCAGCCTCCCAAGCAGCTGGGACTACAGGTGCTGCCACAGTGTCCAGCTATGTTTAGAGACAGGGTCGCACTCTGGCTCAGGCTGGTCTCAAACTCGTGAGCTCAGGCAGTCCACCTCCCTTAGCCTCCCAGAGTGCTGGGATTCAAAGCATGAGCTACCGCACCTGGCCTGAGTTTTGACTCATTTAACATTGAACCCCTTTACCTTAACTAAGGTTAAAAGTCTCATTTTATAACTAGCTTCCTTATCAATTCTTCTTACTATCATTTTACTAAACATCCATATGTGTGAGATAATCACTTTATCTCTCTCCCTCTATATGTGTATGTGTGTAAATTTCTTATTGGTTTTCTTTGTCTCTTTTATTTCTGAAGAACATAGTTTAACACAAATGTCGACTGTTTCCTAAAGTATTTTTTGAGAAGATGCTTTGATGACCTCAAAGTTTACCAAACCTTTGCCCACCATCCTATGTAAATGGGCCACTTTCAGCAATCATACAAATAGTAAAATTTTCTAAATGCAGCTTCATTATTCTGCAAGATTCACTTTATTATTTGTATTTATTTTATTTATTCTTTTTTTTTTTTTTTTTGTAGAGACAGAGTCTTACTTTATCACCCTCGGTAGAGTGCCATGGCATCACACAGCTCACAGCAACCTCCAACTCCTGGGCTTAGGCGATTCTCTTGCTTCAGCCTCCTGAGTAGCTGGGACTACAGGAGCGTACCGAAACACCCGGCTGTTTTTCTGTTTTTGCAGTTCACCGAGGCCAGGTTTGAACCCTCCACCTTTGGTATATGGAGCCAGCGCCCTACTCGATGAGCCAGAGGCGCCGCCTGTATTTTTTTTCTTTTTAACATATACTTGTATGAATTATTTTTATTTATTTTTAAAATTTTTTTGCAGTTTTTGGCCGGGGCTGGGGTTGAACCTACCACCTCTGGCATATGGGACTGGCACCCTAGTCCTTTGAGTCACAGGCGCTGTCCAAGCAATTTATCTTTTTTTTTTTTTTGCGGTTTTTGGCTAGGGCCAGGTTTGAACCTGCCACCTCTGGTATATGGGGCCAGTGCCCTACTCCTTTGACCACAGGCACTACCTGCCCCCCATATTTTTTTTTTAATTTTTTATTTTTGTAGAGACAGCGTCTCACTTTATGGCCATCGGTGGAGTGCCGTGGCATCACACAAGACTCACTTTAAATGCACGGCCCTTGAGGCCATCAGATACAATTTTAGTTCCCTGAGTCTTGTGACTAGTGTTTTTCCAATATTTCTTATATTGAACATAGCAGGTGGCTTGTATCATACCAATCCTCCTTAGAAAGATTAGCCTGGCTAATTTTTTGCTATTTTTAGTAGAAACCGAGTCTCGCTGTTGCTCAGGCTGATCTTGAATTCCTGACCCCAAGTGATCCTCCCACCTTGGCCTCCCAGAGTGCTAGGAATACAGGAGTGAGCCACTTCATCAGGCCAACAGCATTTCTGTGTACTAATAACAGTTAAGTGGAGAGTAAAATCAAGAACTCAATACCATTTACAAAAGTTACAAAGAAAATAAAATACGTAGAAACACACTCAACAAAGGAGGCTAACAAACTCTACAAGAAGAACTACAAACCACTGACGAAAGAAATTGTAGATGACACAAACAAATGGAAAAGCCTCCCCTGCTCGTGGATTGGTAGAATGAACAGCGTGTAAGTGTCCATGTTGCCCAAAGTGATTTGCTGATTCATGAAATCCACATCAAAATACCAGCATCATATTTCACAGATCTAGAAAAAATAATCCTAAGCTTCATTTGGAATCAAAAAAACGGCTGAATATCAAAGTTTTCTTAAGCAAACAAGAACATATCTGTAGGCATCACATGACCTAACTTCAAATTATACTGCAGGGCTATAGTAACCAAAACAACATTGTACTTTTGTAGAAGTAGAGACAGGGACCAACGGAACAGGATAGAGGACCCAGAAATAAAACTATCTATGTAGAACACTGATCTTTGACCAGGCGGACAACAACATACCCTGGGGAAAGAATGCCCCGTTTAATTAATGGTGCGGGGAAAATTGGATAGCCATATAGAGAACAATGAAGCAGGACCCCTGTTTCTCAACATACACAAAAACGAACTCAAGATGGATTAAAGACTTAAATGTAGTGCATGAAACCATAAAAATTCAAGAACGGATCTTGTATTCATGAAATTGTGAAGAAGGAAAAATAAATTCAGGCTAGTTTTGCTGTTGAATATAGAACTACATAAGTTATAGCCACAGTTCATGATAAATGCTTAGTTAAATGGAAAAGGTCTTAAAACTGTGGGTGAAAGGCATGAAAAGAAATGTATTCCAGTTGCTGGTGTTGATCAAAATGAAGGCTGTTGGGGTAGAAATGATTTTGTAAAGGATTAATGGAAGCCAGATGTGGGAAAGAAGGAAAACACACCAAAACGTTGGGAGTGTTCTGGACTCCCTTACAAATAGGAAGGCTTTTATAGGAAGTTTAGGAGATGGTGATCACTTGTATTGGAGTTGTCCTTTCATGTTGGAGGGTACATTGCAGAGGTTACAATCATTGCATACAGATTGCAGTGTAACAGGCTAAAATGTCTATAATCAAGACAGTCAGTAAACTTTATGATTCAGAAATGTCAGAGTCTCTTTCAGAGTCAGGAAATTATGCATTAATCAGAATGTAAATTATTTGAGGAACTCATGATAAGATCCTTTACTCAGGCACAGTACATCACCCTGAATCTTAAGCCCTTCCCAATGACCTGTAGGTTATCAACAGCAAAGAGGTTCAGCCTTTGCTGAAATCCAAGGTTTCAGGCATGCAGTGGAGTTTTTGGACTGTATCTCTCACCAATAAGGGGGGATTACTGTAATTTTATGCCAATTAAGTAATTTTCTATTAAATCCACAGAAGAACTTTGCTTAACCCTGTATAGATAAATATACGTATTGTATCCATGCAACCTTAGGCAGCTCATGTGCTTTGTTTCATTTTTCTAAATTAAGAATCAAATAGGTTGTGACTTTATTTTTTATTTTTATTTATTTATTTTTTAAATTAATTAATTTATTTTTTTGGAAAGTGAATGAATGTATCAATGAACGAACATAGTCCCCTCTGGGGCAAAGTGAATGAATGCATCAATGAATGGACAAGTCCATTCATGGAATTGAGGTCCAGGAAATTCACATGAAACTGACCTAGGCATAGGGAATGGGGGTTCCACATTTAGTCCCTAGTGCAAAGTGAAGGAGACACCAAGGCACAGGTAACTCCTCGGCAGTTGTCCGATCTTTTTGGCTATTGGAGCCAACCTCCGTTGGGAGTTGGAGGTCCCCCTCCTTGCCAGTCATCGAGCCAGCTGGTTCTTCACCTGGCTGCCAGGTTGTGACTTTAAAATATATATATATATATATATATTTTTTTTTTTTTTGTAGAGACAGAGTCTCACTTTGTTGCCCTCAGTAGAGTGCTGTAGTGTCACAGCTCACAGCAACCTCCAACTCCTGGGCTTCAGTGATTCTCCTGCCTCAGCCTCCCGAACAGCTGGACCATAGGCGCCTGCCACAATGCCTTGCTATTTTTGGGTTGCAGTTTGGCTGGGGCTGGGTTTGAACCCACCACCCTCGGTATATGGGGCTGGCACTCTATTCACTGAGCACAGGTGCCGCCCTAAATTCTAGATTAAAATCCAGTCATGCCTTTTATTTCTGCTTTCTGTTTTCAATATGTATAATTTTTAAAAATCACTGATACTACTAGAGTTTAACGTGTGTTTTACAACAATAAGGAAACAAAAGGAGGCCCACGTGGTTCAGCATGGGAGTAGTGTTTCATTTAAAATACAGCTTCAAAAAAAATTCCTATCTTGGCTCATATTGCTCTCAAATGTTTAAGAGGGTCCAAGTACTTAGCTCATGGAAGCTCTTATTGAAATCTACTGTCCACTCCTATCTCCAAAGTGATTCTCTTGCCTTAGCCTCCTGAGTAGCTGGGACTACAGGCACCCACCACAATGCCTGGGCTATTTTTTTTTTGTCTTTTTTTGAGACAGAGCCTCAAGCTGTCACCCTGGATAGAGTACTGTAGCATCACAGCTCACAGCAACCTCTAATTCATGGGCTCAAGTGAGTCTCCTGTCTCTGCCTCCCAAGTAGCTGGGACTACAGGTGCCCACCACAATGCCCGGCCATTTTTTGATTGCAGCGGTCGTTGTTTGGCGGGCCCAGGCTGGATTCGAACCCGCTAGCTCAGGCGTACGTGGCTGGTGCCTTAGCCCATTGAGCCACAGGCGCTGAGCCTGCCTGGGCTATTTTTTTATTGCAGTTGTCATTGTGGTAATTTAGCAGGCTGGGCTGGGCTGGAACCTGCCAGCCTTGGTGTATGTAGCTGGCACTAAGCTACAGGTGCTGAGCCAAAACATGATAATTCTTTTTAGGCCTTTCTTTTCCACACCTAAGAGAGAAAGCAGGAAGGTTGAGTAGCAGTAGCTTTGTGGAAGCAGCTAAAGGCAAAAGAAGAGAAGGAAACAGCTATACATCCCCCATGTTGATACTTTTTTCTTTTGGAGACAGAGCCTCTTTCTGTCTCCCAGGCTAGAGTGCCATGACAGCTTAACTTGCAGCAACCTCAAACTCTTGGGCTCCTGCCTCAGCTTCCTGAGTAGCTGAGACTACAGGTACGTGCCATCATGCCCCACTAATTTTTTCTACTTCTTACTAGAGACAGATTTTCACTATTGATCAGGCTGGACTTGAATTCCTGAGCTCCAGCAATCCTCCTGCCTCTGCCTCCCAGAGTGCTAGGATTATAGGTGTAAGCCACTGTTTCTGGCCTTACTGTTGTGTGTGTGTGAGACAGCGCAGTGGTGTCATCATAGCTCACTGTAACCTCAAATTTATGGGCTCGAGTGATCTTCCTGTCTTAGCTTCCTGAGTAGGTGAGACTACAGGTGTGTCCCAGCATGCCTGGTTAATTTTAATTTTTCTACTTTTTGTGGAGATGGGGTTTTGCTCTTGGTCAAGCCAGTCTCAAACTCCTTAGCTCAAGCGATTTCCCTTCTCTTGCCCGACCTCCCAGAATGCGAGCATTACAGGCATGAGCCACTGCACCCAGCCAGATTATTGTTATTCTATAATATATTTGAATTATTAGTGGGGCTTTTCTCCCTTCATTGCTTTCTATTCTCACCTAGTCAGACTATATAATTTTTAGTAACATGTTTTCAAGTTCTAAAATAAAAATTCCCTTGAAATATCGACTAGAATTATTAAATCTATGGGGAAAACAGCATGAGGTTTCAAGTTAACAAAAATATTTTAAAGAAACTGGAGGGGCTTTTTTTCCTTTTGAGAGCCTCTAAAAATATCACTAGGCTTTAAAAATATTTTTTCCTTTTCATTCCCCAAATGGCACCAGCTGTGCAATTTTACTGCCAGCCAGAATGTTGTTTTCAACTTTCACTGGATATTTTTTCATGCAATCAATCTGCAGGCTTTTTTTTTTTCTTATTGCATTGCCACAGCATGACATATATACATATATTTTTTTCTTTTTTTACTTTTTTGTTTATTAGTTGCTGTCGATCTGACTTGTGTATGAGCTACCCATGTATATTTTAATTACATATTGCATATATACTGGATCATTACATATGCATTTACACTAAAGTAATTGTATTTGCATTTTTTAAATATTGTCTGGATAATTTTGATGTTTGGCATTTTGTTTGTTTGTTTGTTTCTTTTTGAGATGGAGTCTCACACTATCACCCTGGGTAGATTGCTGTGGCTTCACCACAGCTCACAGCAACCTCAAACTCTTGGGCTTGAGCAATCTTTTTACCTCAAGCCTCCCAAGTAGCTGGGATTACAGGCGCCCACTACAACACCCAGCTAGTTTTTCTATTTTTAGCAGAGACAGGGTCTCGCTCTTGCTCAGGCTGATCTGGAACTTCTGAGCTTACAAAGGTTCCACCTGCTCGGCCTTCTAGAGTGCAAGGTTTACAGGTGTAAGGCACTATGCCCAGCCATTTTTTTTCTTTTTAAAATTTGTATTTTATTTTATTTTATTTTTGCAGTTTTTGGCCAGGGTTGGATTTGAACCCATCACCTCCAGCATATTGGCTGGCGCTCTACTCTGTTGAGCCACAGGTGCCACCCTTTTTTTCTTTTTTAATTAAATTTTTATGGAAGATATTCTTATTCTTTTAGTCTTAGATTTTATTTGGTGATCTTTAAGAGAAAACAAGAAGAAAAATAGTTTTGTTTTTGTTTTTTGAGACAGAGCCTCAAGCTGTCACCCTGGATAGAGTGCAATGGCATCACAGCTCACAGCAACCTCCAATTCCTGGGCTCAAGCGAGTCTCCTGCCTCCACCTCCCAAGTAGCTGGGACTACAGGCACCTGCCACAACGCCTGCCCATT
>CAUYON010076398.1:0-30062 GCA_963573935.1 Arctocebus calabarensis
GGTTCCTTGGCCAGGAAACAAATGAATACAGTCCCTTCCACCAGGGGCAAGGTGAATGAATGTATCAATGAATGGATACAGTCCTTTCATGGAATTGAGGCCTAGGAAATTCACAAGAAATTGACCTAGGCATAGGAGATGGGAGATGGGGGTGGAACACCTTTCTTACTCACCTATATGCCCCCAGTGATTTTTTTTTATTTACCCAAAGATAAAGGAAATATTGAAAAGAAGATTTTTTATGATATCCAGGACATCAAGGGTAATACGACAACAGCTGGAATGGCCATTCCAGAAAAAGAGATCCAAAATGGTTTGAAGGGTGGACTAGGTGCTGGCATTGATGCACAGCTTCCAGAGGGGGATACTTCAGAGGTGAGGTTAGTGATATCTGGCAGTGAGGTGAGGAGCACTTTTTCTAGGATGAATTCATGAACTTAATTGTTAAACATCTCATATATACAAACAGACATACATATGTAAATAAGTTGACCACCCAATGGACTGTAACCAACAGGTCAACACATGGAGGTGGCCAAAATAAGGAACTAGGCTTACTGTGGTACATGCTCGGTCTATGAAAATCAGGTCCACTTAAGGAGGTGGTCAACTATGGAGGCTCTACTCTTTTTATACCACTATTAAATCAGGGCTATACATTCAAATACTATAGAATCTTTTTTGACTCTCTGATTTTACTTTGAGTTAGCTACCACTATACTTTTATCTTTAAATCAAGTTCTCTATGTATTTCAGAAAATTGAAAAATAAAATAGGAAATAAGCAACTAGGTAGGCTGGTGTCAAGAAATGGGCCCCTGGACTGCTGTTGAGTGTTAACTGCCACCATCATTCCAGAAAGTAATCTGAAATCTACTACCAATATGCCTTTGTGCAGTTCCTCTGTCTTACAGAAATAAAAGCAGCAATACCTAGGGACATGAGCACAGGACGCTGGTCCAGCATCATTTGTAATGGCCCCAATCTAGAAATGACCTCAATGTCAGTAGAAGAAAGTTAATTGAAAGACAGTCTAGCCATACCATGAAATATCACGCATCTTCTAGTGGAGAACAAGGTGCATGAATCGCTGGACAACTGTACGTGCTCTATCATAGAGTCAGCAAGAAAGATGCTGAGTAACAGGCATGTGTGACCCACATGCATTTTGGGAAAACTTCATTTCCCCAAAATGTCCCCACAAGCCTGTATGTGAATATAATGAAGGGTCGTACACATTAGAATACCATGTTTATTCCTCTGTGGCATGGGATTGGAGGATTTTAGAAGGAAATCTTTTCTTTGCTGCATATGTATTTTTTTCACTTTAGGAACAGTAATAATAATAATAATAAAAAGTAGCCCTAAAGGAAAAAATAAAACCGTTAACATTTTCTTTCCCTGAGACAGAGTTTCACTTTGCCACCCTCAGTAGAGTGCCGTAGAGTCACAGCTCACCGCAACTACCAGCTCTTGGGCTTAGGTGATTCTCTTGCTTCAACCTCCTGAGTAGCGGGACTACAGGCACCCACCACAATGCCTGGCTATTTTTTTTTTTGTTGTTGTTGTTGCAGTTTGGCTGGGGCCAGGTTCAAACCCACCACCCAACTCGGTATATGAGGCCAGTGCCCTACGCACTGAGCCACAGGCGCCACCCAAAACTGGTCACATTTATGTTTATCTCTTTACAGATGAGGAAACAGGCTGGGGAAGGTGAAGCAATTTCCAGGGGACCAAGATCCCATTACTGCCGCCCCTCCTGGCGGCTCCCCTGGGCCAGGAGGCACTCTCCGGACACACTTGTCTGAGCAGGGACTGCTGGGCATCTGCCAGTGGGCAGGGCAGCATGACACGGCCTGTACTCGCCCACCAGCTCCAGGCACATGAAAAGCCGGGGTCCCCAGCCCCAGCCCTACAACAGGAGGTGAGTGGACCCCACTGTACACTGTGAGTGTGAGGGATCTAGGTTGTACTCCTTATGAGAATCTAATCCCTGATAATGTAAGGGGGAGATGCCATGCGCTTGAATCATCCTAAAACAATCCCCTCCACCCCCTTCGTGGAAAAAGTGTCTTTCATGAAACCTGCCCTTGGTGCCAAAAATGTTAGGGCCCACTGGTCTAAAGCAGCAAAGGAGGCTTACTTTCACAGTCCTCAGACTACTCCGGAATTTCCAGAAAGATCTCTCCTCCCAAGGGCAGCAGGATCCTGGAGAAATCCCACCTTTGTGTGCCTCTTCCTGTTCCCCCCCAGTACCGCTAGCTATCTTGGGCCCCACTGTCACTTGCAAGAAGAGACTATTTTATTTCACCAGAAATTTCATAACCAGCATATCTCCTTATATACTGAAATAAGTCCAACTAGGTAAAATTTTAAATAAGATAAAATAGCACAAAAACCATTAAAGTATTAGAGGACCGTATGGAGAAATTTTTTTTAAAAAGTCACATTGGAGAAGGACTAAATTTGATACACAAAAAACCTATACCAACCACCTGATAGAAAATGAGGAGACTACAGTGGATAGAAAAGGAAATTAAAATGGCTGAATTCATATAGCTAAAAAGAAAAACAACATAAAAAGATATCGAAATGCCAATTCCACTTGTGGGTCTGATAAATTTCAACAGGTTGGTCAGGGTCGTGCTGCCTGGGTGTCATTTTGGTTAAGCCTTCCTGCTCACTCAGGCCAGTTCCCGGGAGCTGCCCTCCTTGTGGGGTTGGTGTGGTGCCCAGAGAGCTCACCTCACTTCCGGGCAGGTCCCCGAGCCAGGGCGCTGTGCTCAGGCCGCAAGGATGCTGGCCTCGTTTCCTGCTCTCTCCCTCCCAGTCATCCTGGTTTAGCGTCTGCAGAGAAAGCAGGAGGCTTGTCCGGGCCTTGGGAATCTTGGGTCTTTCAGGGGTCCCAGAACTGCTGTCCACATCACTGCAGCTCCCGAGAGAAACCATGGAGATGGCACTGGCCCTGCCAGGGTAGTGCAGACCAGCGCCCAGAGCACCAGGCCTCGGGCTCAGGGGCTTGGGGCTCAGGGGCCTGCAGGGCGTGTCTGGGACATCGAAGGCCAAGCAGCAGGCAGGGCTGGAGGGCAGGGTGCGGTGGACGCCTGTCTGCGGGGCTCGAGGGCTGGAGGGAGAAGGCAGCCAGGGCTTTGCAGGAAAGACACCTGAAGGTAGGTACCTACCACCTTCCGGGGGCGCTGTGCATTTGATAGACGGCTCACTTCTCCTCCTGAGTTCTGGAGAGACCAAACTCCTGGAGGACAAAGGTGTGGAGGGATATGGGGGTGCCCAGTGGTAGCTAAAAACACAGCCCTCCCTTTCCTCGGCCCACACCTCGCAGTGGCGGTTGGTCACTGGTGGGGCAGGAATTTCTTGCCCGGGAAGCAGATTCACGGGGGGCCTCTTGGGGCCTTCTGCATCTTTGCCCTTCAGAAACGCACGCCAGGAGCTCTGGCGCGGCCTGCTCTTCCTCTGGCCTTTGGGAGAACTTGAGGAATGGTCATCACTGTTCTCTTTCTCTAAAACTTTTGACTCAAAAAAATGTGAAAAGGTCTTATGAGCTAAGGCCAACTTTGCTCTGAGCCTTTTCTCCGTTGCTTTGAGTCTCTTTGCACTGCAGCTCTCTGAGGAAAGTCTTCTGCTACGGAGCTCCTCCGGTGTCCCTACGTCCCCTCCTTCTACCGGCCCAGCGGCCCCTGCACTTGAGCCCCGGGGGATGCTCGTGGGAGGAGTGATCCAGTCCACGAAGCAGGGAGACGGCTCCGTCCCCGTTGGGCTCTTGGTGTGGACCTCCTGGGAGCTGCTGTGCTCCAGTCTCTGGCTCTCAGCGACTGAAGGCCTGCCTCCCCTGCAAGGGGTCACCTCGGGAAGCAGCAGGTGCTCCCGGGGTCCCTTCTCCATGGCTCCAGCAGCTCCACTCTCTGGGGCCTGCCTGGCTGGGGCGCCTGCACTGCCCTCCCCTCGCCTGTGCTGTGGACTCTGGGGGCCCCCGCTGCTAGCCGGGTGCAGGCCCTCGGCCTTGTGTGAGCCCTCAGGTCCCGGGCTCAGGCTCTCCCCACGCGGTTTCTCTTCCGAGGGTTGCTCTGTGCTCAGAGTCTCTTCTGAAGCAACTGGGAGAACCAGAACTTTTCCTGGCTTTGTGGCTTGGGCCACCAGCTGAAGTGCCCCATCACCAGCTCCCGGCATTTCTAGAAGGGGACCTCCTTTCTTCTTGGGGACCTGGAGGCCTTTCTGCTCCACAGCTATAATTATAAATGTGCACCTGCCGCTAGGAGCCCAGCCGGCTCTGGATTCTGAAAGACCCTGCAAAGCATCCTTCCTGCCATCTGGGCCTGCAACCACAGCTTCTCCGGCTTCTTCTGAAGTGTCTATGGCCCGTGATTTCAAGGTGCTCTCTGGGGCATCTGAACTCGCGTTCACTTGGGGGCAGCCCATCAGGACACTGTCCCACACCTGGGTCCCCTCAGTGCTGGGCTGCTGTGGGAACGTGGCCCCAGCAGGTAGACATCTCTTCTCACTTAGAACGCACTTTGATGTGTAATTACTGGTTTGGTTTCCTGCCTGGACAGAGATGTCCTGAAGGTACTTCTGTTTGTCTCTGACGGCAGCAGCACTGTGTGCGGGGTGAGGGCCTGGGCACCCGCCAGGTCTGCTTTCCTGGCAGGGCTCCAGCTGGCACTCAGCAGGCGCTGGCGCCACCTGCATGCTGAGCTTCCCCAGCTCTGAAGTAAGGTGCAAAGCAACTGGGCATGACCCAGAATCCTGTCCCAAAGGGTCTCTCTGCCCAGAACCTGAAGGGGACGTGCCCTGAGAAGACTTTTTCAGGCTGAAACCAGTGGATTCATTGGACAGATCCTGCAAAGAGGGGCTGCAACTTTGAAAAGCAGGAAGCGAATGAGTTGGTCGAGTGGACACGAAAGAAAGGGTGTTTTGTGTTCTTGGATCTCCTTCGTTTTCTGTCCCTTCCTTCAGATGGGTGCCAAACTTCACCAAGTTCTGTCCCACGGGATCCTCAGGGCAAGTGAAGGGAAGCCCTGTTATGGAACAGGCCCTGATCAGCGTCTTCATGCGCCGAGAGCATGGGGCTCCCCTGTCCTCATCACCAATACCTTCTGGGGTACTGTGGTGCCGCTTGGCATATAGGAGGCCAGACATCCCTAGTGGAGGTTGGCAGGAGGCGACGAAGCAGGGCTGGGGCCAGAACAAGTCTGTGTGCATTGCAGGGCTTGGAGTATCTCCCTTCTTTGTTCTGGCCCCTAGGGGGGCTGAGCTGTCCAGCACATCTCTGCAAGACAGCTCGGGAGCCCTGGCCCTGTCGTGAATATGGGGCCAACTCCGACCCAGTTCGCAGCACCAGAAAAGGAAGGGCCCGACCACTGGGATGCTGAGGCAGCTCTCAGACCTGGATTTCTGAAGAGAAACACCAGAGCGTTCCCTGAGGTCTTTGGAAGTCGCCCCCTGTGCCAGCTGGAGACTGCTGCTGCCTGTGGGACCCAGTGAGCAGGCCCCTGCATGGGGAGGGTCCCCTGCCGGCCGCGACTCTAACTCTGTGCAGCCCCAGAGGTGCGTCGCCTCCTCTTCCCCTGTGATTACAGCACACACTTGTGGTTCATTTTTGCAAGATTCTTCTGTTAAGCCAGGGGGCAAATCTAGTTCTTTCTCTGCATCAAGTCCAGGGTCATGAGTCAAATGCTGCTCCTGAGGAGGTCCAGCTGCCAGGCCATCAGGGCCTCTCCAGCATGCTTCTCTGTCTACAGAGGACCCACTTGGAGAGAAACAGACTCCCCATGGGAGGTCCACAGGCAAGGACTCTGTGTCGGAGGCACTTTCAAAGGGGTCAGTTTTTGTGTCTGATCGACTCTCACTCTGGTGGGACAACGTCTCACAATCATCGTGCTCGGTCTTCTCTGGCTGTGCGGGGAGTGGGGGGAGCTGGTTATCGTCAATCTCACCTTCACCTGGCAGGTGTGCACTTGGCTCTGGAGTCTGGCAGGGCAAGAAGAAAGGAGTCAGAGAGGAGGCTGGGGACATCTGTACACACGTTTACACTGTGCCTGCCTTACTGGAGTAGGGAGGCTCAGAAATGGCTCCTCTGTTCCCCATGTGCCCCTAGGAAGGGCTTCTGTATTCACATAGAAAACAAGAGATGAAGCCAAACCCAAGGAGCAGGGAGTAAAGGGAGCACAGTTAAAACAACCTTGTGAAAAATCAGAATGGGCCAAATGAGCATGTGCAGTTTAGGGTGAGTACAAATACGTTGTATGAGTCACGGCAAAAAGCCTCTCCACCTAATGTTTTCGGTAAGAAGGAACAAATTAATATACATTTGCACTGTGCGCGCTCTGTTCTTACATAACCAACTGGCGTAAAGTCAACATCCTCACATGCAGAAGTGTTTTCTGAGCTTGGTTTGTTGGAACAAAAACCCAACAATTATTGAAACTGCAGACACATTTGGGGATTACAAATGCCCAAGACAGCTGTGAGAACAAGAAGAAAAACAGAGATCTGTGCAAGTATTTCCTTCCCTAATTACACATTCCCTAACCAACTTACTGAGATACAAATTTCCATGCATCTATTTCAAGTGCACAGATCTATGAGTTTTGACAAAGGTGTACATCCAGAATTAGGCTCCACGTCTCTGCCCCTACCAGGCTGAGTCCAACCTCCTTCTCCCTCTTTCTCCCATCAGTGTCCTGCTTTCTGTCACATGGTCTGGGCTTGTCTTCTCTGGAGTTTCAGATGAATAGCATATACAACAGCACCCCCCTTATTCTTGGGGGGTATGCTCCAACCCCCCAGCGGAAGTCTGAAACGCCTTCCATACTTACAACTGTAGTATCGTATTTTTGCTGATTTTCTACCTTGTCCCTTAAGTGCCTCACACATCACATGCTTCGGTGTTTGTGTGTCCATGTCCGTACACACCTATGTTAAGTATAACTTACAAATTAGGCACAGTAAGAAATTAACAACAATAGCTATTCATACAATAGGACAACAATTGACAACGTACTGTAGTAAAAGTTACATGACCGTGCTCTCTCTGTCTCTGAACACATCTCATTGTCCTGTTCTCACCTATTTTCAGACTGAGCTTGATGTCAGGTAACTGAAACAGCAGAAAGCAGACCTTGGGTAAGGGGATGCTGGCGTCTCACCCATGGTGGCTGCACGATGTCTCTGTATGTACAGTGCCCTGAACTTTGACACGACACCGCCCACAACACTCAACTAACAAACTCCCCCTCCTCCCAGCAGGCGTTAACACTGGGCCCACTTCTCATGAAGGCTCCTTCACTCAAATGTTGTGCAGAAACCATTCACTCAACCAACCTGTCCAAGCATGGTTTCCCAGGACTTGTCCCAAGAGATAAAAAGTAACCTTGCTTTTAATCCTCCTTAAGTGAGAGAAGGAAAGCAAACACCCCAGCATGTGATGTGTGAGGCACTTAAGGGGCAAGGTAGAAAATCCAGAAAAAAATATGATAGTACAGTTTCAAGTATGTGGCAAAGCAGGAGGCATTGGGAATAGGAAAGGAAACGTTACACATCAAACCGTTTGGAAAGGAGTGCTGTGTGCTTGCTGCCTGGCAGCCGGCCTCCACCAGGAGCCTCCACGGGAGCTTGCTCCGCCACCTGCCTCCACAGGGCCAGGGGCCTGGACTGTGCAAGGGGCCCAGCAGCCTCCTGTGGACATACCTCCCATGGCAAGATGAGGACAAGTGCGACGCAGCTGTGAACACACCTTGACAAGCACAGGCAAGGGTGCAGCTGTGAGCCTGTGTTGTGGGGAATGAGCGAACTGAGAAAGCGGCTGCAGGCCAGGCAGGGCACTCCTGCCAGCGACTCCTGCCTGCCGGCACTGAGGCCCTCCTCCCCACAGCCAAGCGATTGGAGCCAGCCTCTCCCCAGTGCCAGAGCTTGCACCACCTTCCCGACCCATGGCAGCATCAGTGCTCACGTGCTGCAGGCCCAGAGAGTTCTGACATCCCAGGTTTCAAACGACCATCAGGACGCTGACGCCCACAATGCGAGGGGCTCATTCCTGCCACGCTGCCAAGCATCACAGCCCAGGGCACCAGCAGGGAGGGAGGAGCTGGCGCCTCAGCGAGGGAGTGTCAGGCCTCTGTTTGAGTTCCAGGTATTTTGGCAAGAGGCCTCACTCAGGCTCAACGAAAATAAAAAGCCTTTGGGGGAAAAAAATCTGAGATAACTCTTCAGATTATAAAACCGGTACAGTCTATGCCAGAGCATTGGAAAATCAAGTTTGATACTCACTGAGGTATACAAATACTAAAATATGAAGAGTACATTTAAAGAAACATTCAATTGGACTAAATATTAGATTCTAATTTTTTTTTTTTGTTTTTTGAGGCAGAGTCTCACTTTGTTGCCTTGGGAGGAACATCATGGCATTATCATAGCTCACAGCAACCTCAGACTCTTGGGTTCAGGCAATCATCTTGCCTCAACCTGAGTAGCTGGGACTAGAGGCGCCCACCACAAGGCCCAGATAGCTCTTTTATTTTTAGCAGAGATGGGGTCTCGCTCTTGCTCAGGCTGGTCTCGAACTCCTGAGCTCAAACAATCTACCCGCCTTGGCCTTCCAGAGTGCTTGCACTACAGGTGTAAGTCACCTTGCCTGGTCAAATTCTATCAAGAAAGAATACTTTCTGCCTGAGTTGATTCAGGAGTGAACCTCAGATAACATTTCAGCATAAATCTATGTAATTCCAGGGTTTTCCCTTGGGGAGGGTAGCTGTGGGTCATATCTAGAAGGAAATCAGTGTTCTTTTTGCTGAGGTTTAGAGTTTTTCAGGGATGGGAAATTGACCAAATCTGAGTGTTCTAAGCAGGCAAGCTCTTTTTATTTTGTCGCAGGCCAGGCTCTTTCTGATTATCTTGTTTCTACAACTGTATGAGGGCTTCACACCCTAGGGCCTTTCTCCTCCTGTAAGAAACAGAGCTACTGCCTTTTCACGCACAGGGATGAGCTGCTGACAAAGAGCCAGCTGGGAACAAGGATCTGCTGGCCAGCAGCATCCTGCACCCCACCTCCGGCTCCAACCCCCCACTGCCTCTCTCTGCAACAGAGCCCCCCACCCCTGCTCTGCCCTCTGGAAACACACTGTACACTGGCTTTCCACATGTCCTCCTCCCCCGTCCACTCTTTAAAAAAAATATTAGCTTTGAAGGATATACTATTCCTTCTAAACACAAATGTCAGCTGTATGCCGCTCGTTTTAATCTGCATTATTTTCATTATCTCAGCAACTCTAATTTTCTTTGTGACCCCCATTATCACTTCCTCTTTGACCTAAGATTTATTAGAAGTATATTTCTGTTATCTTTTTGTTTCTGGTTTCTATTTAATTATGCCATATCGGAGAGTGTGGTCTGTATGATATTGATTGTTTTGAAATTAGTTGAAACTGGCTTTATGTTACAATAAAAGGCCTCCTATTTCATAAATATCCCTGGGTATTTGAAAAGAATGTGCATTCTCTGATCGTTCAGTGTGGCATTTAATAAGTGCTCATTAGAAGCATTGATTATACTTAAAGCCTCCGTAATCTTCCCAGATTTTCCTCTGCTATTAAGAGAAGTATGTTGGAATTGCCCAGTGGATTTGTCAGTTTCCTCTTTTAATTCTGGTATAATTGATGTACATATTTCAGTAGAGTATGTTAGGAGGTACATAAACAAGTTTATAATCACTATACTTTCCTGGTAACCAGCTCTTTTATTAGTGGCAATAGTAAAGGTTTTTAATTTATTATCACCAGGAAAGACTTTGACTTTAGTGGTTATCCTCTGATATTAAAATATACCCACACCAGCACTTTTTTGTTTAGTATTTGCTTGCCATATATTTTTCCTTTCTTTTGTTTCCAGTCTTTCTATTTTCCTTAGAAATGGTTGTAAACAATAAACAACACAAGGCTGGATTTCCCAAATCAATCTTTCAACCGCTTTTAACCCGGGAGTGTGGCTCACGAGCATTTATTGTTTCTACCCACCACTGCACCTGCTTTCTGATCTTTCTTCTTTTTAGTTCCTGAGAATTTCCTTTTTGTATTGATGAACTTGACTAAGATTCATTTAAGAGGCTATATTTAAAGGAACATCTTACTTTACCTCTAGGTTTATTTATAGGTGCCTCTGTTGGAGCCAGCTTTTCAGAAAACATCCAGTCTGCCATGAACCTAGAATCAAGTTCTCATGACTGCTTACACAGTGTCACTGCCTTCAGCACTGAATCAGCTGGCAGAGGCCGCCAGGAGCCTCCACATTGCCACTCCAAGGCTCTCGGTTTTCTTTCTTTCTCTCTCCTTCCTTTGACTGCTATTTAATTTTTTACAATTTTACTGATGTATAATTGGCATAAAATGGCATGCATGTTTCAAGTGTACAATTCAACTTTTGACGCACATCTATGAAACCATGACCACAATATAAAGGACGTTTCTCCCATCCCCAAAGTCACTTCATAGTTCTTTGTAACCCTTGCTTTTGTCCCTTCTAGCCCCTCCCTCAACACACACACCCCCACTCCCAGGCAATCTTTTCCTGCTTTCTGCCAACATTGATTAATTTGCAACTTACACGATTTCATATAAACGGAAACAGTAGGTAGGTATCGTTTTAGTCCTGCCGATTTCACACAGCACAGTCATTTTGAAATGCATCCATGCTGTTTATGTCAGAAATCCATTCCTTTCATCGCTCACTAGTGTTTTGCCACACTCTGCACCTAGTTTATCCATCCACCTGCTGACAGACATGTGACTTGTTTCCAATTGTTGGCCTTTCAGATAAAGCTGTACATTTGTGTATGAGTCTTTGTACGGACATGTGCTTTCATTTCTCCTGGGTAAATACCGAGGAGAAGAATGATGGTGTTCTATAAATACAGGAAATGGTAGGGCTATATAAGTTCCGACAGTTAAATTCATGAACTCATCCTAGAAAAAGCTACATACTCGTTGCTCAGTATCACTAAGGTCGCCTTTGAAGTCCTCCCCTGGGGAAGCTATGCACCAATGCTAGCACCTAGACCACCCTTCGAAGCAATTTAGGAACACTTTTTCTGGAATGGCCATCACAGCTGTCATCTTATTACCCTTGATGTCCTGAATGTCATCAAAATGTCTTTCAATATTTCCTTTATCTTTGGGTAAGGAAAAAGTCACTGGAGGATAGATCAGGTGAGTAGCAATGGTGTTCCAGTAGTTATTTGTTTACTGGAAAAACTCCCTCCAAACAGTGCTGTGTGAGCTGCACTGTCATAATGCAAGAGCCATGAGTTGTTGGTCAAAATTTTCAGTTAAGATTTTCCTAACTTTCTGAAGATTTTCTCTATCTATGTTTACTTGGCCTGCTATGGTTCTCACAGAGAGCCAATGATGTTGACACACAATTTGATGAATTTTTGAATGTATTTATCAGTTCTGCTTGTTACTGGCTGCCTTGACCTCTCTTTATCAGTGACATTTTCTCTCCCCTCAGAAAAACATTTAATCCTTTTGTACACTGCCATTTTCTATGGCATTATCCCTAAACTTGGACTAACATGTCCCTGACTTCACTTGCATTCTTGCCAAGTTTAACAAGAAATTTAATGTTTATTCATTGCTCCAGTTCAAGCTCCGACATTCTGATGATGGCACACAAAAATATGCAACAATATTGGGAAAAGATATTTGCATATTATGAATCAGACAAAAGCTTGATAACTAGGATCTACAGAGAACTCAAATTAATCAACCACAAAGAGCCAATAATCCCATATATCACTAGGCAAGTTACAGAACCTTCTTGAGAAAATAAGACAGAGGAATGGCTAACAAACACATGAAAAAATGCTCATCATCCCTAATCATCAGGGAAACACACATCAAAACCACCCTGAGATTTCGCCTAACCCCAGTGACAATGGCCCACATCACAAAGTCTCAAAACTACAGATGCTGGTGTGGTTGTAGAGAGAAGTGAACACTTTTGCACTGCTGGTGAGACTGCAAACTGATATAAACTTTTTAGAAGGAAGTATAGAGAATCCTGAAAGAATTCAAATTAGACCTCCCATTTGATCCTGCCATCCCATTACTAGGCATCTACCCAGAAGAAAAAAATCTTTTTACTATAAAGACCATTTGCTTACCATTTGTAACCATTTGCCAAAATGGGGTAACAGTCTAAATCCCTCCAATCCAGTAATGGATTAACAAACTGTGGTATAAGTATACCATGGAGTACTATTCAGCCACTAAAAAAGATGGAGACTTTACATCTTTTGTATTAACCTGGATGGAGGTAGAATGCATTCTTTTTAGTAAAGCATCACAAGAACGGAGAAGCAAGAATCCAATGTACTCAATTCTAATTTGAAGGCAGTAGAAGAGCTAATACAAGGGGTGATGTAAGGGAATGAGGGAGCACGGAGAGGGTAGAAGGAGGGAGAAGGGGGTCACGGTGTATGGCATATCTCTTAGGGGTGGGACACAATTATAAAGAGGGAATTTATCTGACAAATGCAATCAGTGTGACCTAATTCTTTGTACCCTCAATGAATCCCAAGCAATAAAAAAAGGTTATGAAAAAATAAAAATATTTTAAATTTCAAAAAAAAAATGCAACAATAGTAATGAATGCCACTCAGCAAGATACCACCACATGTCGACGCAAACACAACTGTAAGACGCTGATATACCAAGGTTATGAACCCTTACTGAGCTGTTTGTACAGTGCTGCCAACATATGTACACCGCAGCAAGTTTGAGAACTTAATTTTCAGCCTTGTATGTTTAACTTAACTGTTCTCCATCCCTTCTGTGCTCTCTGGCAAGGTATGAGAGTTCAGCTGCTCTACATCCTCATCAACAGCAGCTGTGGTTGATTTTAGCAGTCTTGTTGATTTTAATCATCCTTATGCAGTGAAGTAGCATCTCCTGTGGTCTTAATCAGTACTTCCCCAATGACATGAGATGTTGAGCATCTTTTCATATACTTTTTCCATTTGCACATCTTCTTTGGTGAAGTGTCTTCAAATCATTTGCCCATTTCAAACAATTGGGTTGTGTTCTTATTATTGACGTGTAAGATTTATATATCTCAGATGTAAGCCTTCTGTTGGATATATGTTTTGCAAGTGGTTTGTTACAGTCTGTGGCTTGCCTTTTCATTTTATTACAAAGGTTTTTTGAAGGGCAAAAGTTTTTTATTTTGATGACACCCAATTCATTTATTTTTGCAGGTCATTTTTATGTGTGTTGAATTAAACAATTCCCAACAAAGGTCACAAAGGTTTTTTCCTGTCATTCCTCCTAGACAGTAGTGGGCAGAATAATGCCCCTGATCCCAAAAGATAACATTGTCCTAGTTCTTGGAGCCTGTGAATGTCACCTTTTATGCCAGATGTGGTTATGTTAAGGATCTTGAGGAGATTATTCTGGATTCATTTGGTGGGCTCTTTTGAGAGAAAAACAGAGGCCGGAGAGTCAGAATAGAAAGTAGAAGGTGGGAGAAGTCAAGTGTTTCAAGGAATGGCCTAAGGCCAGGCAAGGTGGCTCATGCCTGTAATCCTAACACTCTGGGAGGCCTAGGTGGGCAGATTGCTGGAGCTCAGGAGTTCGAGACCAGCCTGAGCAAAAGTGAGATCTCATCTCTATTAAAAATAGAAAACTCAACCGGGTGTTGTGGCAGGCACCTGTAGTCCTAGCTACTTGGAAGACAGAGGCAAGAGAATCGCTTGAGCCCAAGAATTTGACATTGTTGTGAGCTATGATGATGCCACGCCACTTTACCCAGAATAAAAGAGTGAGACTCTGTCTAAAAAAAAAAAGAAGGGCCTGAGCCAAGGAATGTGGGGTGGGAGCAGTCCCAGGAACTGGAGAAAGCTAGTAAGTAGATCTTCCCTGGAGCTTCCAGAAAGAACTAGCCTGTGGCACCTTGACATTAGCCCACTGGGACCCAGGCTGGGCTTTCTGACCTCCACAAATGTAAGATAATAAACTTTCATTAAAGTTGTGCTGTTGTGAGTTACTAAGTTTGTGGAAATTTGTTACAGCAGCAATAGGAAACTAATACACAGGTGAGTACCTTCTCAACTCTGATTTACTGGCATTCATCTGTGTTCTCTGTGGTTTCTAACACCCACTCCCTTCCTACCTCTCCTCTTTGGGTCTCAGCACACATTTTTCTCTTGGTTTTGTTATTTCTCTGACTTCAAAGTCTCTATTCTTTGATCTCCCATGAATGCTGGTTTCATCAAGTTCTTCTCTTCCCCATCTATGTGCTCTTCCCGGAGCAACTCCACCCTCACAGTCTCAGCTGCCCTAGATGATGATCCCATGCCTGACTCTTCAGCCTTTCCCCTCTGCCAGGTGTCAGCCCACAAGCACCACAGATATTCATAAGAACAAGGCCCATCAGAAAACCTGTTCCTCTCCCCTGGAATGAATCTAAGGATTGCTACTATCCAGTTACCTAAGCCAAAAACACGGGAGATCATCTCATATCTTTCATTTTCCATCTTTTCCCACCTCTAGTTTATATGTGTTGATTCTCACAAAAAATATAAACTACCCAAGGACAGAGATTTGGGAAGTTTAGTATTTGACACATATTAGATATTCGTTGAACATGTGTTGAATACACGTTAAATGAGTCTGACTCCACAGCATTATATCCCCCCCCACTACCCACCTTTGCTGAAGTCCCCACCATTTGCAGACAGCCCCTGAGTCCTCACTAGCCTCCTCTAAGCCGTGCTCTCCAAGGCCCTATGAGCACACCTCTCAGCTGCTGAAGGCTAATTTGTTTACTGTCCTCTGAGGTGAAGGCAAAGCCCAGACGTGGTTGTGCAACACGGGCTCCTGGTCTGGGCTTTGTTCTCTAGGCTCACCTGGGGCCCTTCCCTCTAGTATTGAGCCCTCATCACGACCCACCCTGCCACCACTCCCTGCCTGATTTGAGATACAGAGTCAATGTACTTCTAATCAAAATCACAACAAACTTGTTTACATTCATCTACCAGCTGATTCTAAAAAACAAAAGAGGGTAAATAACTTGTGTTCTACAATAGGAAAAGGATTAAGCTAATCAGGCTACAGGCACTCAACAGGAAATTAAATGCCCACTAAAATTTTAATTGATAAAGGCTTGTTAATGGAAGGCAAATACAAATAATAGTACAGGATAGAAAAAAAATTTTAAAGCACCCAGTGAGAAACAAGGCATTGCTAACAGAGGGACACAAATTGAATGACTGCCTTCTCTCATCTGAAGCCACAGAGGCCAGAGGCAGCGGTACATTTTGCCACTGTAGTGAAAATAACATTCAATTGTGAACTCAATATCCAGTTACAAGAAGATAAACAACCCACTAAAAACATAACAAAAAACTTGAATAGATACTTCATCAAAGAAGATGTACAGATGGCAAATAAGCACATCACAAGATGCTTCGAATCATTTGTCAGTGGGGAAATATAAATTTGGGTTTTGCTACAACCAAAAAGCTGATAATACCAAGTGAGGAGAGTATCTGAAGCAACTGAACTCTCATTCTACTGGTGGGAGTGTAAAATGGCACAATCATTGGAAAACAGCCTGGCAGTTTCTTATAAAGCTAAACATACACTTACCATGCGGCCCAGGGATTCTGCTCCTAGGTATTTATTGGACTAAAATGAGCCATGTGTCCACACAAACATACACAAGCTGATGCTCATTGCAGAGGGCAACAAGCTGAACATGTGCTGGGCGGTGCAGGTGAGCACTGAGGACGCTCCTCAGCGGTGAGGGAGGAAGGCACTGCCCACGCTCACAATGACATGCAGAATCTCAAAAGCACTGTGCCCAGTGGAAGACGTGGAGGCCCCAGGTGCACAGGGTATGACTCTATTTCTGTGGGATAAGGGGAAACCCAGAGCAGCAAGAAGGGAGATGCTCTAATGGGAGAGGGGGGCTTTGCCAAGTGATAGAAAGTTCTACAGTCAAAACTTACTGAATTGCCCACCCGTAAGTGGTGAATTCTATTGCACGTAATTACACCTCAATAAAGCTAATGCAAAACAAACCCACAGTTGGGTGCCCGTAGCTCAAAGGTTAGAGAGCCAGCCCCATGCACCAGGGGTGGTGGGTTCAAACCCGATGAGAGCCTGCTAATCAAAAAACAAAGAAACCAATAAAAACCCACATTACAGGTTCTGGGATAACAAGGAGCAGAATCATTGCAGCATGATGGCTAGTGTGGCTCAGAGGACGGTGCTACCTAAACTTCCACCACAACGGGAGAGGCCACACCGGAGCCACAGACTGGGCACCAAGGCAGAAGCAGCAGCCAACTCCTGAGTGGACTGTATCATTAAGAAATTTACTAAATGTAGAACATAAATGTCTTAACACAATAACTAAGAAAATGCCATGAAGGCTATGTTAACCAGTGTGATGAAAATATTTAAAATTGTATATAAAACCAGCACTTTGAACCTCATGATTACATTGATGTACACAGCTATGATTGAATAATAATAAAAAAAGATTTCTTCCTCATCTGTAAAGAATGAGAGTTTGAACTCCTTTGACCCCTTTTGAATACTCTTCCTCCCCTTCTCTTGCCTGATTGCAATGACTAGAACTTCCTTTACTATGTTGAATAGCAGTGGAAACAATGGATGTCCTTGCCTAGTTCCAGATCTGAGTGGAAATGTTTTCAATTTTGCTCCTTTCAGTATGATATTAGCTGTGGTTTTACTGTATATGGCCTCTATCAGTTTCAGAAATGATCCTTCTAAGCCTATTTTCTTGAGAGTTCTGATCATGAAAGGGTGCTGGATATTATCAAAAGCTTGTTCTGCATCAATTGAGAGAATCATGTTGTCTTTGTTTTTTATTTCATTTATTTATGGATTTATATATGTTGAACCAGCCTTGTAACACTGAGATAAAACTGACTTGATCATGGTGTATAACTGTCTTGATGTGTTGAATTCTGTTTGCTAGAATCTTACTCAATATTTTTGCATCAATATTCATTAATGATACTGGCCTATAGTTTTCTTTTTTTGTTGGATCTTTTCTTGGTTTGGGGATCAGGGTGATATTTGCTTCATAGAACGTGTTGGGGAGTATTCCTTCTTTTTCTATGTTTTGGAAAAGGTTATGTAGTATAGGTACTAGTTCCTCTTTAAAGGTTTGGTAGAATTCTGATGTGAAGCCATCTGGTCTCAGACTTTTCTTTTTTGGGAGATTTTAAGAGCTTGAAAAAATAGTGCTTCGTTTTATATGGACACAGAAAAAACTTTGAATAGCAAATACTCTACCGCAGAAATAAAAACAGATCAGGAGGTATCAAGTTGCGAGACTTCAGGCTATACTATAAATCTATAGTGATCAAAACACCTTGGTACTGACACAAAAATAGAGAGGTAGATGTATGGAACAGAGTAGAGAACCAAGAGATGAACCCAGACACTTATAGTCATTTGATCTTTGACAAACCTATCAAAAACATTCATTGGGGGAAAGATTCTCTATTTAACATATGGTGCTGGGTGAACTGGCTGGCATCTTGTAGAAGAATGAAACTGGACCCCCATCTCTCACCATTAACAAAGATTGATTTTCACTGGATAAAAAATTTAAACTTAAGACATGAAAGTATAAAAATATTAGAAGATAGTACAGGGAAAACACTTGAACAAATTGGAGCACCCCCAGGCAATTGAAACAACATCAAAATTGTATTACTGGGGTCTAACTAAAAAGCTAAAACTAAAAAGCTTTTGCACAGCCAAGAGCACAATAAATAAAGCAAACAGACAGCCTTCAGAACTGTAAAAGATATTTGCAGGTTATGCTTCTGACAAAGATCTGATAACTAGAATCCACAGAGAACTCAAACAAATCAATAAGAAAAAAAAACAAATTACCCCATTACTATGTGGGCGAGAGACTTAAAACACATGAAAAATGCTCACCATCTTTAATCATCAGAGAAATGCAAACCAAAACCACTTTGAGATATCATTTAACTCCAGTAAGATTAGCCCACATCACAAAATCCCCAAACTACAGATGTTGGGGTGGATGTGGAGAGAAGTGAACACTTGTACACTCCTGGTGGGATTCTAAACTAATATGGCCTTTTTGGAATGAAGCTTGGAGAAAATACTCAAGGAACTACCAGTGGACCTACCACTTGATCCTGAAATCCCCCTGCCAGGTATTTACCCAGATGATCAAAAATCATTTTACAACAAAGACATTTGTACCAGAATGTTTATTGCAGCCCAATTCATAATTGCCAAGTCATGGAAGCATGACTAAGTGCCCATCGATCCATGAACAGATTAACAAATTATGGTATATGTACACTATGGAATACTATGCAGTCATAAAACAGATGGAGACTTCACATCTTTTATGTTTACCTGGCTAGAGCTGGAGCATATTCTTCTTAGTAAAGTATCTCAAGAATGGGGGAAAAAAGTATCCACTGTATTTGATGCTACTATGAAATCAGTATATAGTCACCTACACATTCATAGGAATGGTAAAACATAACTATAGTCCAGGGAAGAGGAAAGGGAGGGAAGAAGGGAGAAGGGAGGGTATTGGGAAAGGGGATCCAACCTAATATGCATAATGCAATGACACATTTCTATAATATTAAGAATAGAGTATGAATGTTTTTACCACAAAAAATAAGTAAGCAAGGAGATGGTTTTCTAAATCAGTTAGATGTAAGCATTCCACATTGTATATCAAATCAGCACATTGTACCCCGTAAATGCATTAATGTGCACAGTCATGATTTAATAAAGAATTTTTTAAAAAAGAATTCTTTCTCATCTGTTCTTCCTTCCAAAAATATTGCCATTTTAATGAGAAAGGCACTATGGCGCTTACACAAACAAAGCAAACCATCGAAGGACATGAGCCGATAGTAAATCCCCACCACCACAACCTCTCCCGTGCTGCCCTCCACTTGACACAAGGGCTCTCCAGATATCTCCATTGTTCCTCACTGAGAATGGACCAGAGGTGACGAGGGGGTTTAGTTTGCAATCCAGAGACTCAAAATTCATTATGTCTTCTTCATAATACCCTACATCTGACGTGGTTCTGAACGAGCCCTCCTGGCCACTGTATTTCTGGCAACAGATAATGGCTCTAGCTGAGCAGCCATGACTTACACACATGAGGAAACATCGCTGTTACTTCTGTGTCTCTGTTTAGCTAAATTAAAATTTACTTTAGCTCATTACTGCTTTTACAGAAAGCAATCATGTCCATGGCAAATTGACACAGTGAGTAACATAGAAAGCCAGGTTGAAAATTCTGATGAGCTGGGAGGAAGGCCGGGAAGTCTAGAGAGCCTGGCGTATGCCGTGTGACCAGCCTGCTCAGGCCCACTCTGCGGAGCTGACCAACCAGGTGGGGCCACCACACCTGAGGAACCAAAACAGAGGCGCAGGGCTCCTCCCCCAACTCCATCCCTTGTCCTGTCTGCTAGGCAAGGGCAGGAAGGAGAATCTCACCTGTCCCCCACCCTTGGCCCCGCTGGCACCTGAGACACAGTGGTTCAGGTCATTTCAACGCCCCATGCCTGGGCCCGCTCTGCTCCCAGCACTGACCGATCACAGCAGGAAAGAGCCAACAGGGCAGGGGATACACGGTTAGCAAACAGGGCAGGGCAGTTTGTAACCTAGTGGGGCTGTCATTCTCCATGATTCAGCAGCTCCTTCGGACACTTATTTGTGGGCATCTGCTTCATGCCAGTCTGAGTGCTTGGTGACAGAGGCTGGGTAAGTCATGGCATGCCCGGGGAGGGCAGCAGGAGGAAAAGCGGGAAAGAGGCAGAAAATTATACAGTGCTGGGGTGGCCAGGCAGGTGGGGTCTCCCTCCTGGGTGAGCAGAACAGGCTCTCTGGGGGAGAGATGTGGTGGCGCCTGCCAGGTGGGAAGAGGAAGGCATGGCAGACAGGATGTGTGGCACTAGGGATACACTTGCAAGAGAAAGGTGACAATAAGGCAGGGGTCAGGTGCAAAGAGCCTCATGTATCATGCTACTGGAAAGTGGGCCAGCGTCCTCCTGAGTGAGAGCATCTCCCCTGACAGCAGTGTGGGAACGGACACTCCCAGGGCGGAAGGTGGCCCCTGTGGAACTCGGGGGTTGGTGGGGCTCCTGGAGGAGGTGGTCCTGGGCTGGGCCGTGAAACCTGCATGGGACACCAAGAGGAGAGTGGAGTCCCAGAGAGGGAGCCCAGGACAGATGTGCAGGGTAGACAGGGGCCTGTGAGTGGCTCGCAGGAGCCCAGGAAGAGCCAACCTGACTCCGGATGGGATCCGCCCTGGTTCAGCCTCAGTCTGACGCTGGGAGGGTCGGGCAAGGGTCAGAAGCACTGTGCCTCCATCTTCTCCTTAAAGGAATGAACTAGAAGGAAAGATGGTCCATAATCTCATTCTATACTTAGAGCACAGGCCTGGCAGAGCCTGATGGTAACTGGTCACTGACCCAAGTCCTTTGTTCAAAGACACGCAGTTGGCGGAAAGGACAATGCTAGGATGAACAGGCAGCCCTCACTCTGGCAGATCTCCGGGCTGCATCCCAGCGGTGCCTTCCCGGTGCCGCCCCTGCCCCCTCCCACACCCATCAGAGCCCGACGTGAGACCGCACTCCACCAGCCCTTGGGGGACAGCTGGCCTCTGACCTGCAGCGCCGCCTCTGGCAACAGGGCAAAAAACAGGGGGTCACTCCCGGGTCCATGGAAACGGCTTCTCTCAGGAATGCCCTCCCCGAGACAGGTGGGCACAGCCTCCCCTCAGAGCTGCCCATCATGCCCCGGAGCCAGTTCTCATGTCCTCTCACCCCACCAGTAGGCCCCAGGTTGCCACCAGAACCATCAGCTGGGCGTGAGTCCACAGAATTGCCACAATCAGGGAAGAGGGTACAAGAGGCCCTAACTTTCACCTGGGGAGCAGCGGCTGCCCTTCGTTCCTCATCTGCCCAAATACTCGTCACTCTCCATGAGTAACCACTTCTCCTTCATGGCCCCTCTCCTCGTCAGTCTCACCCACTTGGAAGGTCCATACCTGTGGCACAGGACAGGGACGCGACCAGGGAAGTGCATTCACAAAGGCCAGATGACAGTAGGTGCTTCTGAGAAGAGAAAGGCTCGTGGGAGAGGCCTGGCCAAGGGCGTCATGGGCCTTCTTTACTGGTGCTTAGGGTTTTGGCAGAAGCCGCATCCTGCTATCACAAGCCTGGAGAAGGCAAGGCCTTCACTGTTTTCCTCACATCTGCCCCCCGCTCCTAGAGCTGTCTTGCACACAGGAGCTGCTCTGTGAACACTGAACTGAATGAACAAACGGTGTGGTACACTCACACACACCACTGCCACTTACTCGAGAGATTGACATCCCCGCTACAGGAAAGAAAAGCCAGGCCAATGAAGGAAGATGTTTTATAGGCCTTCCTACTATTAATACAATGTTGGTCACTGCTATAGGTTAAAATTAGGATCACACAGCCCCTGCAGAGGCTGAAGAGGGCAGAACACAGCTGGCTGGTGATGGCACAGGGCTCAGAGTCTGGTCAGCTCCAGGAGCTGTGCTTTCAGTGGTATCATATACAATCCCTCTGTTGAAGTCCCACTCACAATATATTTGGAGACAGAGCCTTTAAGTGGTGATTAAACTTATAAGAGATCATGACAGTGACTACTCCATCCTGATGTGAAGAGGAACAGACACCAGGGACGTGATGGACAGAGGAAAGGTCATGGGAGGACACAATGAGAAGGTGGCTTTCTGCAAGCCAGGAAAAGAGCCCTCACCAGAAACCACCCTGCAGAGCCCCAATCTTAGACTTACAGCTTCCAGAACTGTGAGAAAATAAATGCCTGTTTATTAAGCCACCTAGTCTGTTTATTTAGTTGTTACGGCAGCTAGATCTGACTCAGACAGGCTACAATGGCAGAGTTGTATAGTTGTGAATAGGCCATATCGTCAGCAAAGCCTGAGGTATTTATTATCTGCCCCTTCACAGAAGGCATCCAGCCCCTGATCTAAATGTTCAGAGCTAGATATTGATAAACATTCAACAGACTAATACTGCTCAAATGAGCTTTTTTTCTTTTTTTTTTTTTTTGTCAGACAGAGGCTCAAGCTGTAACCCTGGGTAGAGTGCTATTACATCACAGCTCACAGCGACCTCCAACTCCTGGGCTCAAGCAATTCACTGCCTCCCAAGTAGCTGGGACTACAGGTGCCTGCCACAACGCCCAGCTATTTTTTGCAGCCGTCATTATTGTTTGGCAGGCCAGGGCTGGATTCGAACCTGTCAGCTCAGATGTACATGGCTGGCACCTTAGGCACAGGCGCAGAGCCTCACATGAGTTATTTTAACTATGTTGCTATTTTAGTCATTTATCGATTTATTTCTACCAGTATATTTGCATCCCAGTTATGCACCCAGAACATTGACTCATGCTTTCACCACACACAACAGAACCTCTGTAAGTTGACCACCCAAGAGACTATAACCTACTGGTCAACATACAGAGGTGGTCAACATAAGGAACTCGGCCTACTGTACTGATACTGCTACACACATGTGGTGCATGGCTGGCCTATGGAAATTAGGTCAGCTTAAGGAGGTGGTCAATGTAGGTAGGTGGTCAGCTATGGAGGTTCTATTGTATTTACTGAGTCTTATCATAGGCATGATAGTCAGAGGGATTTATCAGACATAATCTCTGAGCTCACAGTGAGTCATAGAAACATAAATCTTAGTTTTACAAAACTTTATTCCATAATCAATGATTCTGCTTCTTTTCTGTATATGTATCTGTTGTAGGGGAGGGCTGTCAGGCAGAGCTGATCCCACCCCAGATCCCAAGCAAGGATCAAATCTAAACTTCTCTTTGGTTCAGAGGTCTCAGTTTCTTAGAAGCTTCCACTTCCAGCTGAAGGTAGATGGTAGAAAAGGATTAACAAACCCTTAGACAACTATCTCAGTGTTCTTTTCACTTTGAAAGATACAATGATACCTGAGGATTAAAGAAGCTAAAATTTCTGAAGCTAAAGCAAGTATGTTTACTGTGTTTAAAGAAACAAAAGACAAGTTTAAGAGAGCTATAGAGAATAGGAAACTAGAAATTAATTCCTAGAAATTAAAATTCCTGGAAATTAAAATTATAATAAAAGGCTTAGAAACTCGGCAAATAGCTTTAACAACACATTAGACACAGCTAAACAGAAAAGCAGTGAATCAGAGGATATGTTGAAAGAAGTTTATAAAATATAGCACAAAGAGGTAAAATGATGGAAATTATAGAAGAGAGGTTAAGAGACATGAGGGATAAAGTAAGAAAATACAACATTGAACTGGAGCTCCAAAAAGAAAGGGAGATAATACGGCAAAGACATAATACTTGAAGTTTTTTTTTTTTTTTTTTTGAGACAGAGCCTCAAGCTGTCACCCTGGATAGAGTGCTGTGGCATCACAGCTCACAGCAACCTCCAATTCCTGGGCTCAAGTGAGTCTCTTACCTCCGCCTCCCAAGTAGCTGGGACTACAGGCGCCCGCCACAACGCCTGGCCATTTTTTGGTTGCAGCCGTCATTGTTGTTGGGCAGGTCCAGGCTGGATTCGAACCCGCCAGCTCAGGTGTACGTGGCTGGTGCCTTAGCCCGCTGAGCCACAGGCGCCAGGCCAATACTTGAAGTATTAAATGATACCCAGTTATACATTTAAGAAGCCCAACAAATCTGAAGCTGAATAAATAAAAGGGAAATGTACTCCTAGACAACTCGGTGAAACTAAGAAACTCTAAAAGCAGCTGCAATGGGGTGGGAGGGGTAATCACTTGTAAAGCGTTAGACCGATAACAGCAACTATAGAAGCCAGAAAAGAGTAGAATTATACCTTCGATATGCTGAAAGAAAACAGCAGCCAGACCAGAATGACATATTTCCAATGAAAACACCTTTCATTGCAGAATACAAATGTCTTCATACAATAACTAAGAAAATGCCATGAAGGGTATGCTAAACAGCTTGATGAAAACATTTCAGATTGTATATGAAACCAGCACATTGTACCCCTTGATTGGACTAATGTACACAGCTATGATTTAATTTAAAAAAAAATGAAAACACCTTTCGTAATTAGTGGAATTCAAGTATACAAAAAGCTAAGAAGAGTCACCCACCGCAGACTCTAAGGCAAATCTGAAGAAGGAATCTTAGATGGGAGAAGGAATGAACCCAGCAAAGACAGCAGTGAGTCCCATGGACTACATAAAATAAAATAAAAACGCCCATAGACTACATAAAATAATAATAATCATATCTAGGAGTGTTCAAAAAGAAAGTATGGAAGTAAAATACAGGACAGCAATATCACAGAAGTATAGGTATGAAGTTAAAATGCTCTGGCGGTGCCTGTGGCTCAAAGGAGTAGGGCGCCGGCCCCACATACTGGAGCGGCAGGTTCAAACCCAGCCCCGGCCAAAAACTGCAAAAAATTTAAAAAATATAAAAAAAAAATGAGAAAATGTTCTGAGATTACATTATCCATGAGGAAGATAATGGAACTGATTCACATTAAAATTAGAAAAGTTAAATATGCATATTTTAAAAGTCCTGGGCAAATATTAGGAGAATAGAGACAGAACAGATAATTTCTGAACATAGAAGGGAAAATGATTACCAAATTCAAAGAAATAAAACCTCCTGTGGTCCCGTTACTTGGGAGGCGGAGGCAGGAGACTCGCTGGAGCCCAGGAATTGGAGGTTGCTGTGAGCTGTGATGCCACAGCAATCTATCCTGGGTGACAGCTTGAGGCTCTGTCTCAAAAAAAAAAAAAAAAAAACCAATAGCAGAGATCATCCTCATGTGTTTAAACACTTCATAATAACAAATAGAGTGCAGAAGGAATACCAAGAGAAAGTAGATATGTGTTGATTTAAAAAATACAACAAGTGAAAGCTTGGGTGATACAGACAAGCATAATAAGGAATAATTCATAGCCTGAAATACTAGAAAATAAAGCCCCAACTTTAGTCAGTTAAGCATCTTTTTTCAAGAGGTCAGAAGATGAAAAGAAAAACAAAGCCAAACCAAAGAAGCGAAGGAAGACAAGAAAGTTGAGACCATCCATTAATAAAATAGAAAACCAATCTGTAACAGAAAGGACCAACAAAGCAGTTTTTTTTCCCCAATAGCTTTTTAAAAGACTAATAAAAAGCATTGCAGAAGACACCGAGTGGCTGCACAGACCCGTTATTTCCAGGCACACAGCTCAGCAACACTTCCCAGCTCCCCGTGGGCGATTATGGGCCTGGCACTGAGGTCTAGTCAATGCAATGTGAGCAAAAGTTACATTTCAGCCTCAGCCTAGAAAAGCCTCCTGTGTGTGAGCCTCCATCCTTTTGCCCAACACGGTGGCTGCTAAGGAGGCAAACTCGGAACCAGGTGGTGAAGCTGGCCTACAAAGAGGAGGGTGGCCCGGGCTCCTGAAACATCACCTAGAGGAAAGCCACTGCTGATTAGAAACACCTTTGTGAAGTTGGCGCCCGTGGCTCAGTGAGTAGGGCGTCAGCCCCATATGCTGGAGGTGGCAGGTTCAAACCCAGACCCGGCCAAAAACTGCAAAAAAAAAAAAAAAAAAAGAAAGAAACATCTTTGTGGAGAAATAAGCTGCTGTAGTGTTACATTTGGGGCTGTTTATTATTGTTATAGAAACCAGGAGCCTCTTAACTAATACATTCACAAACTTCTGGAATGATTGATCAAGGAAAAAGCAAAGACATACATAATTAATATGAGAGCTGAAACACCCATGAAAGGGTTTATGATAAAAATAGGATGATTATGAACAGTTAAGGGAAATGGACAAATTCTCACAAAGTTATAATTTAACCAAACTACAGTCAATATTGCTAAGATGTCAATTCTCCCCAAATTGATCTGTAGATTCACCAGAATTCCAGCAGACTTTTTGTAGAAATTATAATGTGACGGTACAATGTATATGGGAATGCAAATGTCTTAAAATAGGTAAAATAATCTTTAAAAGAGCAAAATTAAGGTACCACACCTTCTGGTTCCAAGACTTTTAAGCAGTTATCCAGATAGTGTAGTACTGTTGTAAAGAATACTAAATAGATAATTAAAGTCAAATAGAGAAATTAATCCATATGGAACTACAAATAGACTGTTTTATTGTGCCAAGGTAATTCGCCATGGAGAGAATAGAATAGTCTTTTCAACAAAGGGTGCTGAGTACACTATATCCCTATAGAAAAAATAACTACTGAAAATGATTGAGGAAGAAATAGAAATCATGAATAGTTAATAACCATTAAATAAACTAAATCAGTATCAAAATCTTTGTTCCACAAAGGAAACTTTCTTAGCAATTTTCATCAGTTAGTCAAAGGATAAACAATCAACACCTTATAAAATCTCTTTCAGAAGTTTTTTTCCAAAAAAAGTAACAGCTGTCAATTCATTTTATAAGTTTAATCCATCCTGGATCTTAAAACTTGGCAAAAACAGTAAGAAGAATGAAAAATTACAGACCAATCTCATCTATGAACAAAGATGTAGAAATTTAAGACAAAGTCTCATCAAACAAAATCCAGCAACATGTGTAAGAATAAAATATCAAAAGGCCAAGCTGGATTAATATAAAGAAGGTGAGGTTGATGAAATACAAGAACAATAGTGAATTTAATACCCGCGCTTCACAGATTAAAAGAGAAAAGTCATATGAACATACCAACAGGTGCAGACAGAAAAACGTCAAAAAATTAAACACCTAGTTATAGCAGACAGGGAAGGGCCTTCCAGGGGCTTCCACTGTTTTCCGCTTCCACTTATGACATGACTGCATGGTTATTTACAAGATAACTATGTGTTAAACTGCACACATCTCACGCAGCTGAATTACACAATAAAAGAAGAAAAAAGAAAGATAGTGCTAGGGTTTGAATGTGCCCTCCCAGAAGGCATTTGTTGGAAACTCAGCTGCCATTGTAACAGTGTGAAGAGGAAGGGCTTTTAAGAGCCAACTGGCCTATGTGGACTCTTTCCTTTTGAATGGATTAACACTTTTTTTTTCCAAGAGTGGTTTCTTCATAAGAGGAGTTCAGCCGCACTTGTTCTCTCTCTCTTGCCCTTACTCTGCCCCTTTGCTGCCAGATGACACAGCAAGAAGGCCTCACAAAGTGCTGGCCCTGGATCCTGGACTTCTCACAGCTGTGAGTGAGTGGTTGAGTCTCACTCACCCAGCCTCAGATACCCTCTGCTAGCAGCTCAAAACAAAGAGCAGCAGGAACACCGTCGGCTCGAAAACTGCCAGTGCTTTGGGCCTGTGCTTTCTGTTCAGCTTCATGCACCCTCGGTGTTATAATCCCAAATTTCCTCTTAACCTTAGACAGGCCGGGCCCCCAGTGCAAACGTTCACGTGATGGCACGACTGTCCAGCGTCTGACAGATGCCTCCGCTCAGAGCCATGCCAGTGGAGGGAGACAAGCCACCAGAAGGACAGCTGGGCACTAGGTGAGGCCTGACCCGGGTTACGCAGCGCTGATGTAGTGGAAGGGTTCAGCAGATTAGTAACAGCACCATAAACTTGAACACCTCTTCACTTAGCTTTTCAAAGTGCTTTTCAAATACAGTGTTTCTTTTAAGCCTCTCCTGCAGTGCTGTAGGGTAACAGATTTTGTCTTCATATCACTGATGAGGAACCAAAGGGTCCCAGAAGAAAACCAAGCTTGTCCCCGGCTGGGGCAGATCCCAGAGTCTTCAACCTGCAATCGGAGGCTGTGACAGGGTTGGGCCTCACGGCCCCCTGGAAAGTCACGTGCAGGGCCTGGTCCCTGAAGGGTGCTTCTCCAATCCTGTTGCCCAGCACACCGTGAGGTATCTGGGCTGCTTGTTACCTCTAAGTATTTCACTTCTTCTAGAGGACGATTAGCAGCTCAGAACAGATGCTGCAACCTGCCCTTCAGCCCTCAAAGTCTTACAAATATTACAAATCATGCCAGACACCACTTCTGATAATAATGCCAGCCAACACCGCTGAGGGCTTTTATGTGCTTTTAATTGTACTCACAACCCTGTGAGACAGGCAAATAATCATTCTCATTTTACCAAGGAATACACTGAGGCATTGAGAATGTCAGTAACTTGGGTGGTGTTACATCACTAGGAAATGGCACGACCAGCAGCCAAACAAGTGCAATGTGCTTCCAGAGTCTGTGCTGTAACCCTTGCACTGTAAAGACCAAGCTGACTCCATTTTATTAAACGAACTCCATCTTGTTCTCAGCCTTCATTTTGCAGCGGCGTACCGAAAGCATTAGGTAACTCACTCCCTTCCCCGGCCCTCGTCTTTGTGTCTGCCCCGAGTGATCGCAGCTCCTTCCCAGACCAGCCAAGGACAAGTATTACTCAGTCCCCTAGACCTCTATCAGCTCACCCCACACCCCCTCCCTTTTTCCTTTCTGTACCCTTAAAAGCCCGCTCCTTTTCGAGGCCGGGGCTTCTCCATTTTCCTGCTGCACCAGGTGTGAGAGGCCCCCAGCCCCGGCTTGTAAATAAACCTTTTGCACCAGATTTAGTCTCTCAGTGATTTATTTGGGGGATCCTTGAGGTGGGCACAACAACACAGCATGTGTGTGTGTGTGTGTGTGTGTGTAAATAACATAGCTATTCTGTCTATTCATGTACCACCACTGAGACTTCTTCAGGCTCAGCTCACATCCTGCCTCCTTCAAAGAGCCTTTCCAAGCCATTTAGTGAAATCACTGAGGGTGCCAGGACACTGTGCATGGGACTTCCCACACACTCTTGCTTTCACAACATAAAATAACATTGTATAAAATCAGTATGAAGATAAATAATGTTGAGGACAATGGCAATGATGGTGTTGGTGATGCTAACAGTGAACATTTCATTAACCATTCATTATTTCATGGACTTCACATGGGCACACCCATTTAATGGTCAGAAGTACTCTGGAAAGATGCTTCCATGTTTTATGGACTATAAGGCTCAGGATGCTGAGTAATTCACATGGGGCCACATAGTCAGGAACAGATCTGAGTTTCCAGACCAGGTCATCTGGCTGCAGACTGCTCGGAGTCTGATTTCCTAAGGCCTCTGGGAAAATCAATCTGCCCATGACTGCCAGATGCACCAAGAGTGGACCCCATGCACAAGCGGTCATGTTGCTGAGTCACTGTGGCTCTGCCTTCCTCGCTCTGAACCCTGCAGACATCCATGGGCCCTGCCCCCAGGCTCTGTGCTGGGGTCAGGCCAGGAGGGTCCTTCCCTGCCTGTGTTTTCCCCAGATCCCAGCTAAGTTCAAGCAGGAAATTTATAAACCTGCTGTAAATGATAGAGTGTAGGTGGGCACGGTGGCTCATACCTATAGTCTTAGCATTCTGGGAAGCTGAGGTGGATTGCTTGAGCTCAGAAGTTTGAAACCAGCCTGAGCAAGAGCAAAACCTGTCTCTACTAAAAGTAAAGAAACTAGCTGGGCATCTTGGTGCACACCTGTGGGCCCAGCCACTTGGGAGGCTGAAGCAAGGGGATTACTTGAGCCCAAGAGATTGAGGTCGCTGTGAGCTATGATGATGCCACCCATGGCATTCTACCCAGGGTCCAGAGTGAGACTCTATCTCAAAAACAAACAAACAAACAAAAACCCTAAAATCCCAGCTACTAGAGAGGCTAAGACAAGAGAATTGCTTAAGCCCAAGAGTTTGAAGTTGCTGTAAGCTATGATGCCATGGCACTCTACCAAGGGTGACAAATGAGACTCTTCCTCAAAAAGAAAAAAAACAAAAACCCAGAATGTGGCATTCTTTCCTTCCTTTTTTTTTTTTTTACAGAGTTTCACTATGTCACCCTAGGTAGACTCTGTCTCAAAAAGAAAAAAAAAAAAAAAAAAAAAAAAAAGCCCAGGTTTGGGGATTGTTTGGTTCGGTGGGTGGTGCCTGGGTTCGGGGGTGGGGTGGGGGCGGGGGGGCG
>CAUYON010076400.1:0-23995 GCA_963573935.1 Arctocebus calabarensis
TATATAGTGATCAAGAAAATGCCATGAAGGCTATCTGTAACAGTACGATCAAAACATTTCTGAATGTATATGAATCGTGCCCTATGATTGCACCAATGTACAGAATTATGATTCAATAAAATTATAAAAAAATATATATATTTAAACAATGTCTCAAAATTTTTAGCAAATTATATATGTTTCAGGTTTGATATAATGAAGAACAAATGCTTGCAAACTGGTGTATTTGTAAAACTTTTACCAATATTATTTGGAAGTTACATTTCCAGGAGATGTCTAAGCTATTTCTTCAAAGGAAAGCATGTATGACAGTGTAAGAAAAATTCACACGTTTGGAGAAATGTGTAAAATGCAGATGGATTATGGAATATTACAGGCCCACTTTCTGGTTGATAAAGTCTGAGAAAATATCTGTTCTCAGCATATAGGCCTCTATAGTTCTTTCTATAATATCCTCAGCTTGATATTCCCTTTATCTAGATTGAGTAGGACTGATTACTAATATGTTCTTTTTCCAAAAATGCCAAATATTTTCAGGGTGAATATACAGATGGACTGAACAGTAATGGTTAGAGAAATGTGTAGAGTGTAATCTTTCAGAAAGACTCTCTATTATCTATGAATGTTGAAAATGAACCCTAATTGCCAGGTGTTGTGGCAGGCATGTGTAGTCCCAGCTACTCAGGAGGCTGAGGCAAGAGAATCACCTGAGTCCGGGAGTTGGAGGTTGCTGTGAGCTGTGTGATGCCACAGCACTCTAAGGAGGTGATAAAGTGAGACTCTGTCTCTACAAAAAAAAATAATAATAATACAATAGAAAATGAACCCTAAACATTTAAAATTACGTTTTATATTCTTTCACTCTGTATCTCACTACTCTGACAAATGGGGATAATTGGTAACTCATTCTGCTTAAAACCTTTATTCTATCGAAACTCCTCATTACCTGATATGGAATTTGCAATTAAAACATAAAATTCTGATAAATAGTGAGTCCCAGCAAAGTGGCAAACTATTTCAATTAATAGCTTTTCAAATGATATCTTTATTTGTTGAATTAATGATTATGATTAAACAACTCTGAATATTATAGATATATTTCAAATAACAATACTGAAATGGACAACATACAGTTATATCAATCCTTAGTTTTTGTTTCTTTAGCATGTGCCTACAAATTTCATTACTACCTACACAAGATAGAGTCTGAAATTTTGAGAAAAAGTTTGAGTTAGTATACTATTATTAAACACACCTGACAATTTCCAATAGTGACATTTTCATGCAGATTATCACATAGCAGATGGTAGATACTAAAGTGAGTAAATTATGAAATTATATATCAACAAATAAAAATAAATGTAATCCAAAAAAACTGTTGAGGGTTTAATATAATCTCAGTTCTCAAAACAATCATATAGGAAGAATGTATATATACTTTATGGTTCTTAATAACTTAGTAGGGCTGAGTGGTCCTTGAAATCTTAACAAATAGATATAAGAATTGCATCCTTTCAGTACCATATAAAGTACATCAAGACAGAAAGCATTATTGGCCATTCTTGTACTGTATCAATATATGCATGTGAGCATGTGTTACATCATTAAATATGTACACATATTGAATATGAACAGTTATCGTGAGAGCTTGAGATTCATTATTACAAATCTTCATCATCTTTCTTTCTCCAAAAGCTTGTAATTTTACCAATAGAATTATATACAAATTTTCATTGGAGTAATTGCAAAGGCGATAACCATAAATATTTTAAAATATCAAAATATGCCACATTCAAATATTTTAACATATTAATATATATTTTCACCTTAGTCATATTTAAGTGTGAGTCTAAACTAATGTATCTGGTGAGTGATTATTGAAAATTAACTACAGAAGTCTCAATTTATTCATAAAGAATTCAATTTTTTAAAAATGCCTACTATTTACCAGAAATGATGCTAATTTCTTTCTGCTGTAGTGACAAACAAGATGGATGTGGGCCCTGTCTTCAATTATGTTGCTATTGAAACAAAATATCTTTGTTACTAATAGAAAGTTAAAATGTTGACCCAGGGGTTTGACACTGTGCAGACTTAATATCATTTCTTATTTTGCATGTAGATCAATTAAATCTTCATTTAGAGTGGAGTACACACAACAATAACAACAGAAATGAATGGAAATTAGTAGTAACTTGTGTGTTAGTCATCCAGTCTTAATATCTTTTTATTGCTCTTTAAATTTTTAGATATCACATAACTATAGGTTCAAGCATAGATTAAAAATACTTCCACAGCTTCTGCTGGATTAGATATCATTTTACCACATTTTACTTTTTACCTGCTAGTCTAAATCCTGCTTTCTCATTGTTGCCAAATGGAGTTACTATTTGAGAGCTATGGAAAATATCCACTCTTTTGCAGAGATGTTACAAGCCATTTTTTTTTTTTTTTTTGCTCAAGGCAAAATGTAATGGCTGATTTGTGGATCTTTATTTCTAGATATTTACTACAGAAACATGGCTGTAACCTTTAACCAGAGCAAACAGAGCCCCTCTTATAAGCAGGGGACACCAAATTTAAAAATGCACAAGGAACAGAAAGATCCTGGCAGGAATTAATCTGCCATTTTCACACATCTGCCCAAGGGAGGTATTGTAATTACAAAAATTTACTCTAAGACTGCTGAGACTCATAGTAATTATGTTTCTTTTTTTTAATAGAAATAGCCACAGGTGGTAACAAATTGGGTTTGGAGATGGGGAACTGGGCATGCATTCTAACCCAAATTACTATATAATTGTCTTGATTATAAAAAATCATGGAAAGTCTATTGCTCAAAATCAGAAGGAAAAAAAGTCTCCCTAAATGTATGTCTTTTGTAGTTTCTCTCAATGTGGGCACTTTACTTCATTTGTTGATATTAGCTCATTTAATATCTAGGCAACACTGTAGAATAAGCTATTGCCAATGTGGCCTTTAAAAATTCCTGTGTGGGGGAATTGTTTAATAAGTTAGTTTTCTTATTTCTATCCTCATTATCATCTAAAGATAAATAGTAGCTTCACTAAGAAGGTCAGGACCTGTAAACTTAGCTACTAATTACCATTCGTGCATCTGTCAACACTAAAAGTGAAAGGTTATAAATTTTTTTTTCAAGCTATCTTTAATGTTGAAATGTTTACTGACGCTCATATTTATCTGTTATCAATAGTTCTGTATCTTACTCTATGCTTTGGTTCATGTAGTAGCACCAAAATAATTTTATTGTTTCCCAAAATTATAAGTGCATTTTTTTTTTTTTTTTGAGACAGAGTCTCACTGTGTTGCCCTGGGTAAAGTGCTGTGGCATCACAGCTCACAGCAAACCTCAAAATCTTGGATTTAAGAGATTCTCTTGCCTCAGCCTCCCACGTAGCTGGGACTACAGATGCCCGCCACAAGACCGGCTATTTTTTGTTGCAGTTGTCATTGTTGTTTAGTTGGTCCATGCTGGGTTCGAACCCTGCCAACCTCAGTGCATGTGGCTAGCATCGTAACCCCTGTACTACAGGCGCCAAGCCTATAAGTGCATTTCATGTATACATGCAAGTTTACAGTCAATGCATATCTACAAATTTTCTTTTTAATCAGGAATTTCTGATTTAATCAACTGACAACATTAAATAAGGCATTGGCCTAAAACAAAAAGCAAAACAAATTTATTAGTGTAACCAAAGGTTGTGCAAGACTTCAAATAATAATAAAAGCGAAGCTAACAGTCTTGCTTTGAAACTATGTGAAGGTTTGTACGTAACCCTCAAGCTTACCGAAATAAAAATGATAATAAAGATAGATGATTGATTTATATTTTTGTATGACTTATAACTTCTCTTATTCATATTCTTAATGCAATAACCTTATTTGGGATATACTATTTCAAAATAGACACAAAATTGCAAAAGCAAAATAGAAAGCAATAATTCTGTGTCCAAAAAGACACTGTAATAGAATTAGCCAATATTTAGATGATACTATGGATTTTTTTGTTTTCATTTGGAAATCAGAACTAAAGAAATTACAATAAGTTATTTTTACCATTACTCAGAAGGTTTGTATAGGTAGTAGTGTACATTATATAAAGAAGCACCAATAAGCACTTAGGTTTGAGCTGGAAAGTATCTTCTTTTGGAACGAATTCCCTTCTTTTCTAAAATACTGAGATTATAATTGTTTTAAGAAAATTTTGCTAAGAGTTTAAGCATATATCTGAAACATTCAGATTTTTTTTTCCTTTCATTTCATCTACTGAAATGAGGACATCACTAAAAACCACATAGTGACACTTTTGCATATGTGGTTAGTTCTTCTGATGGTAATCAAAGGTGAATTGCTTTGTAAATTTGGTTCTGCATATGCAATTGCTTGGGTGCTGTGAAAGAAGAACACAAATATTCACGTATTCAGTCACAAAATAACCTCAGTATACTCATAAAATATGCTGTGTGAAAAATAAAGTGAACAGCTTTTAGCAAAGGTATTTATATTAGGGACTATGATTAAAAGGTAATGTAAATAAAGGGAAAACTCGAGTTCTAGGCTTTCAAAACTCAGGAACATATATATTCTGTAAATACACGTGTCAGAATTTGTCTGAAACTTTAATAGTCTAAAATTACATTATTATAACAATAGAAAAAATATTTAAATCCCCCTAAACATTTCTGCCTATAATAAAACACCTGTTGCATTTTCATTTTATAAAAGTGAACTGTTGGAACTTAGAATATAACAATACTTTCATGGATATATTTTTATTTGAGTTTTATTGAATTGAAGAACATGAAAATTCTATGTATAGGTATAATTAAATTGTTGCTTAGTAATAATCATAAAGAAGTCAGGGAGAAACACTATAAAGAAAAATATCAATTCATGATTTATGCCTAAATTACATTTTTAAAGTTATCACCACAAAAAATGAAGAAAATATATTTAAAGCACCATAGTTATTGGAAAGAAACTACTTATTTAATAATGTTGTATGTTAAATCTGTTATTTTAAAGCATATATCAAAATGTCATTGTAATCTTTCAGAATATAGTCATTGCCTACATTTATACTCATACAATTTACAAACATGTAACCAGTTTTTCTTAAAACAGTATGTATCTACACAATAATTATGAATGGATAGCTTTGAAACTTGAAATTGATTTTTAATGCTCTTGCTTTCAAACACTACAAAGGCTGCTTTTAGCTGATAAAGAGAGTAAACAAGAAATTGCCCTTTAAATGGTCTCTTTAATATGTTCCACCAATTAAAAATCAATCAGAAAGATTACAAGTTCAAAAAAAATTAAATATTATTCAGACAGGGTATATTTCAGTACCAAACAGATGCTTACAGATTACATTTATCTTTAACTTGTTCATTTTTCATAGAACACAAATATGATTCATGACTGTTTTACTATATTGAACCATAAAGAAAATAAGAAAATATGGGTCTTTAAATATTTCAAAATGACTGAAATAAATTTATTTCTAATACCATTAAATCATTTTAATATATTCCATTCCTCTAATCAGACCAAGTCTATTTATGTAGATTAGTTACATCTAAGAGTGTCATTTATCCAACCTGTATTTATCCTTTGATCACAAAGCTTGTTAACTTAAATGGTTTTTTATTGTTATGATTCGTTTTCCCATAATTATGCTGTTTAACTGCCTTATTTTTTGAATAAATATATGCAAACGTGCCAATCATATTCAGCACAGTTATGCTAGATGCTCAATGAACTGTACGAACCATTTCACTACAATAAAACTGCCTGGCATAGATCCAGGCCAGGGCCTACAAATACCAGTAATCAGAATGTCACTATGACCAGGACAGGAAAATAGAAGTGTGTCACAGTATATTAATAGATTTTCTAAACACTGTGTGAAACAAGTTTTATAGTTTATCACTGGAAAAATGTGGTGCATACAAGAGAAAAATACCACCCACATAGCCAAATTTTACATCTGTATTTTGTTACAGGTCTTTTTTCTTTCTTTCTCTCTCTCTTTTTGTTTTAGGAGGGGAAGGGCTTTAGCTTAAAAATACTGGTCTTAATATTTCTGCAGTAGCAAGGAAGCAGGAGCAGCCTTCTGCTTCGTCACAGCAGGGATGTTGATGTCATTAAGAATTTCTTTATTGTAGATAATTTATTTCAGAAGACCAAAGGATAGCAATATATCACTGTCAAAGCTAGTGGTGAAAGCTTATGACTAACTATAAAATACTGTTTGCCAATGAAGGAAATTCTTGTCAAAGTCTCCTTTACCTAAAGTGGGTTGACAATAGATGTGTAGGTCTGATGGATTTTAAAGGTAGGTGGTGGCAGAAGTTACGCTGTTTTCAAAATGACAAGCAAAATGAACTTTGTGCTATTCTTGAACAAATATACGGCCATTGTTTGAAGGAATTTAACACAAAAAAATCCCATCCCTAATGACTTTACTAAAATATGACTTTAAGGTAATACCCTCTGGGATTTATTAAACAGAAGTATCACTGAGAGGAATACATTCTAGAGCAATGACTAATGTCGTAATTAGCGGGTGCATTTGTAAGAATTTACCCACTATTGAGTGTCTTACAAGACTTATCAACATTAGGGAGTTAAGTTGTACTTCATTGCTGTCATGAGCCCAGTTAGGGTAGCTTCTTCTTCCTCTTGTTGTTATTTCATCATCAAGCTAAGAGTATATATTCTCACAAAGGTTCTCTCTCTCCTGACATTCTCCAAAAAGAAATTTGGATAAGATTTTTTTTTTCTCTTAATGTACACAGGTTCCAACCTCTTGCCCACTGAAGGCCAATTGTTCTTCAGCTTCTTTCCTCTAGAATCTATGATGATTAGCTATATTTTAAGAAACTTAACATTATTTGAAACCTTAAAACAGTTTTAAAGTTTTAACTTATTTTTAAAGAAAAATAAAAGCTTGTCATTCTTCTAAAAGGAGAATTGCTTTTGAACTAAAAGGCATAAAAATGGGCTGATATTTGTACTTGAGAAAGTACTTACATATGTTATACTGAAAAGATAAAGACATATATGTTAGACATATAATTATATCAAAAGTTTTATTTTTCATATTTTTATAAATATAGGCATAGCCAACTTTCACTGCAATGCATGCATATCTTTATTAATCTTTAAAAAATAAAATATTTTTCTTAATGTATACTTTTTACTTTTATAGATATAATTCTATTTTCTTATATCACATAAGCAATAGTGACTGAAAAATATGAAAACTGAAACTTGAGAATAGTACTGAAACATGATAAAGTCTAAATGTTATATTGTTAAACAGTATAGAATATTAATCAGAAGATTTTGAAGCTTTTTCTTTTTTAAAAAATATATTTCTTAGTTTGTTAATATGATATTTGAAATTATTTTAAGAATAATTATTTTAATCTCATATATAAAAAATATATCTATGTATTTTTAAAAGAGTATAATATATATTATGGCACCAATGTTACATAGAAAGCAACCCCCAAAATATGTGTGTGTGCTGTTTCAATGGCTTGAACAATATAAGCAAAGACAATAATGGTAATTTAGAAAATGTAAATGTTTTCTTGATCAAAAAGTATGCTCACATAAATGAGATAAAAATTCTAGGGAATATTTATCTGTGATCTGATATTTTACTGATTACACAGAACCTTAAACAACAGGAAGATGCCAACATAAAAGTTCAAAAATTCTTGGCATACATTTATATATGATAATACTTATAGAAATTATATCACTCATACAACCCAAATAACATTTAAAATTATCTTATTTCTATATTTTTTATAAGAAGGGAGGATTATTATCTCATTGTAAAGATGATAAAGTATTAGCTGGCATTTTGGAAATTTAATTGAAAACTAAAAGCTAATGGATATTGAAGTTATTACCTTATGAAGAGTTATCACATTAATTAAGATCAAAAATAAGGTTCTGTGGTTTCTACTTCATATAATCAAAAATTACACTATTGTTCTCATTTATTGTGAAACAGAGAAATGCACAAAGATATGTTTTGGTGCTAAAATTTTCCTAGATGCCCATAAAAGAATAAAAGTAACACTATAGTAAACATAATGATAATTTTTGAATTTGATGAGGGATTTAAACCCTTCTCTAAGGAAACCCCAAACACCTGGTGGCTGTTTAATTTTAAGTTAAGTTTATTTACTTTATTTGTGCTACTTCCAATGCATGAAATATAAGAAAGAAAACTAAGGATTGTGTACTCATGTTAATCTAAAGTACTAATGATGCTCTATCTTTTCAAAATCTTTAAGCTAAAAGACAAGTGTACAAAACACTCCTGGAGGCATGCAATATGAAAGGAACATTCTTTTTCTATCAGCCTACTCTAACTCCTATAAAAATAGCTGTATATTTAATTTATGGAAACTAATATATATACTAATCAAATAATATCTTCTTAGAATAAAAACCAACATCCAAAATTATAAATGGTGAAATAAGCAGTGTTTGTTACTAAAATCATTAATAGGCTAGAGTACAAAGTTTTGAAGATCACTATCTTGGGAACTCATCTGAATGAGTCCCTGTAGTCAGGAGCCTCTTATACTAGAAGGAAGTGGGAATAAAGTAACGCAGTGGATAATGTTGCTATGAAAGATAGACTTTTCTTGAGTTTATTGTTTACAGTGTGATACTTTCGTCCCCTACACTTTAATTTTATTTGGATTGGCTCCAAGTCTTTACCATATGCTTAGTTCCCTGTTATCTATAAGGCCATGCACATCTATCGAAAGGATTTTATTTTCCTAACATTAAGATTCTAAAGTCAAACCTAACCTGAATTGCTTGAAATTGATCTGTAAAACACTGAGTAAGAATGTATTCCTTTTCAAGAGTAATTTCGCCAGACCTTATTCTGGCAGCTCAATACATTTTCTTCGTTAAGAGCGTATTAAAATGACTTGCAGTGCTACAAGAAAACGTGAAAACACATTGAATTAGTACATTCCAACAAAACTAGAAACTCATCAGTAAAAAGCCACCGGTCTCCTCGCTTCTTCTTAAGGAGGAAACACCTTGAAAACACCTGTTGAGAAGTCACCATGACACTTAAAAACTAATTCTTGGAAGCCATTACTGGCAGTTATCCTTGAAAATTAGTAATGATCTCTATGTGACTCCAGATTTCATATTAACACATAAAATAATTCACATGGAAATTTCTCCTAGGAAAAATGCCTTTATAAATTCGTTTAACAATCTCTTTGCCTTACCTACCACAAACCTTGTGCTCCTATTCGTCACAATTTTATAGCTTTAAAAATAACTCAAATATTTAATTACTACTATGTAGTATATTGTATTTTCATGCATACTATTGTGGATATGTTAGTCACTAATCTATTATTCAAACAATTTAGAGACTGACTGTGATTTGTCTGAGAAACTTGAATAAAACCTGAAACAAAACCTCACAACTCACGATTTCTACACCACCTTACATGATTGTTCAGTATCCATATCCAATAAAAAATACTCTTGTTCCCCCCAGAGAACTTGAAAACATTGATGTAAACATTTTAGACCTTGTGTAGCACAGAAAATATTGTAATACTTAAATTTTAACTTTAGCTGTAATGCAAACCTTATAAATTGTTGTACCACTTCCAATTTCATATTACCACACTGTACAAGTATATCTCAACATACTTATTAACTTAACTTCATTCCCTTAACATTGTGCATCTTCTAAACAACACACATATGCTGGAAAATAAAGATAAACCAGATCTCGTGGCAGTTAGTCCAAGTGCATTCTGTGAATTAAAATTCTACCTTCAGAAATAAATGTAAGATTAAAAGTGTGTTTCCTTGGCAGGCTGTATTACATATATATACTAATAAAAAGCACATGAAACAAAAATATGGAATACTTAAATGTTTTAATTTATGCATGGTACTTTAGCACAATGTGCTTGCAGTACACGAGTTTTAAAAAGTCACTGTAGTTAACTTACTCCAGTCTCCATAATTAGTAATTAGATAAACCTGATACATTTAAAAGGAAATTAACGAATTAAGAACTTACAAAGCATCCCTCAGAGGACTGTAAAAACTCAATAGAAACAAAGAGGCCTTTTTCACAGCCTGTGTTCAGAATATTTCTAGGACAGAAGCAATTTAGGAAATTGAGCTACTTTGAAAGATAATTTTCAAGGACTTAAAACTAAAGCTTCTTTTGTGACTTTATGTGATAGATTAAAATCACAGAAAAAAAGGAATAGCAAGAAAGTTTATCCTTTGCTTTCTGTTTAAATTATGTATGTGTGTGTGTGCATGTGTATTTGCTTTGGCTTATGTTTTATACTGCTAATGAGAGAATCTCATTATCATCATCATCATCCTTAAGTAATGACCAGCTTCAAGGACAGCATAATCCAGGCACAGGCACCACCACTGTCCCTCAAAACCTTTTGAATACGTTCATTCAAGACAGTCCCTCAATAACTAGTCTGCCCAAGGAATCAGGCAAGCTCAGAGTTTTTCTGCACCAACTGCATTTTTACTGGAAACTAAATGAAAATACAACTTACAGTACCTTAAGTAGAAGATTAAGTATTAACCCTCTGAGACATCATTATAGTTATCAATGGTAAAAATATAAAGGAAAACAACATATACATATTTACAAAATAACTATAGCAGATCTATAAATATATATTTTAACATATATCCCTTTTAAGATACACTCATTATCAAAAATACCACCTTTACAGTCACAGAAAAACTTTTACAGAAACCACATCTTTTTGAGTGGGGACTTCTTTTTCAGTTTTATATAGAACTCAAAAAATCATGATTCCTGATATACAGTAAACACTAAAAGGTGGGATTTTATATTACAATTGAGACTTTAGTATTCAGTAGCATCAAGTTTGAACAGTTTTATAAGAACATTATACTATTTATAGGGAAAAATAGTTGCTAAATATTTGTGTTTGGTACACTATTAGGTTAGAATAAGATTATGAAATTTTACTACTCCATTTTAATAATAAAAACATTACTGAGTCAAGTGTCATCAAAAAAGTTATTTGCTTTTCAAAGCATAAAATTATGAACAAATTATTTTCATTTGCTCCAACTAATCTTCCTCCTGAAGTGTCACTTTTAGTTAAGCTCAATTTTGAATTTCACTTACTGCTCGACCAGAGTAATTTGTAGCAACACATATTCCTAATAAGCAAGAATGAAGTTTTTCTGTGACACAGCTCAATAGTGGATAAAAGAGACTAGACAGTGACTAGATGGACAGAACACAGTACAGTTACCTGCAATTGTTAGAATCTACGTACAGGTTGGGTCAGTCATTTAGTTTTGTCATGTCATCAATAACTTTGAATCATACTAATATTTGTTAAATATCACTTAAATATAGAGAAAATGCACAGTATGCAAACTAGAATTCTTTTTGGTGTATCAGTGCCTTCAGTGCAACTTTGCCTCCTGTTTTTTAATTCCACAAAATGAGCTTGTGACCCTCTCATACACTCTTTTCATTGCTCGGCGATTCCAAAAAAATAGATCAGTATAATTACAGGGCAAAACAAATACAAACTGTCCATAGATGGCCATTTAGCCAGAATTTGCATTTATTCAAACTTTAGAAAATGCGTCAGAGAATTATATTTCACAGGCTTAACCTCCACTATTGTATCATGCTTCAATTTCAAGTGCAGAATAAATGAGATTTATGTCTTTAAAAATACTTTTTAAACACAAACTGACATTTTGAGGGGTGAAAACTTACTTCAAATTGATTCAAACTCTGGATTCTGACTGGCTGCTACTCTGTACTTCTATAAGCTAACTTCTTAATATTAGAGCAAAAAATTTCTTTCATTTGGACATTTTTTAATGGAAAAAAAATTTTAAAGAGATTAGCTGAAACATTTATTTCCTACTCCCCCTAGGAATCCTTTATTATGGAAAGAAAGTTGGACCAACAAATAAAAGTTTAGTAAAATAAATTATGAATAGTGAGTATTGCTAAAATTTTGAAACCTATAAAAAATAAACTTTTAAATGCAACAGAAGTAAGACATTTGCATCTTGTTGATTTGAGATTATTTACATGGGAGAGGGTATGTGTAAGAATGTGATGTACACAGAGTTTCAAAAGGTAAACTATTTTCATTTCATTTTTTCACCCTTTCACTGATTCTGGCAGCGTGGCTTGTCCTTGTACCAAAGGTCTTAGGTCAGCTCTAAAACCAGTAATAAAGTGAAGTCCCAGTTATGCTAAAAGTTTCCTACCTGAATTATGGACATCCGAGTGGCAGGGGTCTCGCTTGCATTCGTCCCTTGTCCAGTGAAGCTGGTGTGGCAGCCCGCATGCCCCTGAGGGACAGTCAGGTTGTTGGAAGCCGGTTTTAGGTACATCACCTCCGACCGCGGCGAGCTGAGGGGCAGGCGGGTCTGGTAATCGAAGTACATAGGGGAGGTGGCGAGGGAGGGGCTGCTCACCACGTTCATGACGTTCATGGCATTCCTCTCCTCGACTTCGCTCTGCACCAGCATGATATCATTTTTGTTGATTTTCTTCTTCTTGCTCTTGCCCCCTCCCAGCTGCGGGTGGCTGTACTCGGCGATGCGGCAGTTGTAAGTGCGGATCTCCTTGTTCTCGCGCTTGCACTTGACGGCGATGGTGATCATGGCCGCTAGGAGGATGATGGAGATAGTGCTCAGGGTCACAATGAGAGGCAACGACATGTCCCAGTGGTGCTGCTCGCCATTCACCCGGGGTACCCCCTCAGGCAAGGAGCCGCTCACCGAGCGGATGATGAGCTTGGCCACGGCAGACAGGGTGGGCTTGCCATGGTCAGTCACCTTTACCACCAGCTCCACTACCGGCGTCACGTCCTCCCAGAAGGGGTGCAGCGTGCGGATCTCGCCGCTGGACGGATCAATCTCAAACAGGTGGTCGTCGTTGCCATCCACGATCTCGTAGGTAAGGCGCCCGCTCTCGCCGAAGTCGCTGTCGAGGGCGCGCACGGTGCTCACCAAGTAGCCCAGGCCGGCATTTCGCGGCACCTGCAGCTCGGCGGTGTCGTTCTGCAGGGTAGGAAGCACGATCACTGGTGCGTTGTCATTCACGTCCAGCACCGTCACTCTCACAGTGGCGTTGCTCTCCAAGTGCGCTGGCGCCCCTGAATCTTTAGCAAGCACCTTGAACTCAAAAGCCTTGGTCTGCTCGTAGTTAAAGGAACGCAAGGCGTATATGGCCCCGTTAGTGGGGTTCACAGACACGTAAGTGTAGATGGACACGTCGCCGATGTGCGAGGGAAGGATGGAGTATGATACAGTGCCATTTTGGCCCAGATCGGGGTCCTGGGCGAGCACTGAACCCAGGTACTCCCCTGGGATGTTATTCTCATGCACCTGAAGCACATAGAGCCCTTTGGTGAACCGAGGCGGGTTGTCATTTTCGTCCAGAATCTTGACCGCGAACGACTTGGTAGAGTTGAGTGGAGGGGAGCCCCCGTCTCGAGCCACAATTGTCACGTTGTATTCGTCCTGTGTCTCGCGGTCCAGCGGGCGGTCAGTGACCACTGTATAGAAGTTGTCATAGTTCTCCTCAAGCTTGAAAGGGACAGACCCCCCAGGACCCCCTAGGCCCCCACCGCCGCCAGTCCCTCCTCCGCCTAGGACCCTACACTGCAGCTGTCCATTCTTGCCGGAGTCGCGGTCAGTGACCCGCACTAGGGCGATGACTGTGCCGGGCGGGGCGGCCTCGCTCAGCGCCCCCTGGCGCACGGAGACAAAACCGATGGACGGCGCGTTGTCGTTGCGGTCGATGAGCTTGACAGTGACCTTGCAATGGGCTGGGATAGGGTTAGGGCCCAGGTCTCGGGCCTGCACGTCAATCTCCAGCATCCCATTTTCCTCATAGTCCAGGTTGCCTTTAACACGGATTAGGCCGGTCTTGGGGTCGATGGAGAAGAGCTCCCGCACCCGGTCGGGCACGTAGCTGCTGAAGGAGTAGAGCACTTCCCCATTGGGACCCTCGTCAGCGTCAGTTGCATTCAGATCAATGACCACGGTGCCTAGGGGAGCATTCTCCGGCAGTTCTACCAGGTAGGAGGGTGCCTCGAAGACCGGGCTGTTGTCATTAGAGTCAATCACCTTCACGTTGATCTGCACAGTGGCAGAGCGTGGAGGCTCACCGCCATCCAGAGCAGTGAGCACCAGCGTGTGGTGGTTTTGTTGTTCGCGGTCCAGTGCCTTCTGTATGACCAGCTCTGGGAACTTGGTGCCGTCGCCGCGGGACTTGACGTCCAGTGCAAAGAGGCCGTGGTCGTCGCGCGTGAGCAGATAGGTGCGCAGCCCGTTCTCACCTGCGTCGGGGTCGTGTGCGCTTGTGAGGGGGAAGCGGGTGCCTGGGGCAGCATTCTCCGAAATGTCCATTTCAATCTGGTCGGAGGGGAAGGAGGGCGCGTTGTCGTTAATGTCCTGGATTTCCACCTTGATCATGCAGATCTCCTTGTCGTTGGCGAACACCTCGAGGGACAGCTGGCACTTGGTATTGTGGCGGCACAAGGACTCCCGGTCGATGCGCTGCTTGGTATAGAGGAGCCCGCTGTCTGCATCCACGTCCAGCAGGTGCGGCGCGGAATTTTCCAGCACCCGGTAGCTACCGGACTTGCTGCGCCCGCCGCCGCCGCGCTCAGCGGGCGGAAGCCCTGGCTGCAGTCGTGCATCCTTGCCAATGTTTCCGATCACCGTGCCGGCCCCTTGCTCCTCTGGCACGGAGTAGTTGAGGTTTTTGAGCGTCAGGGCAGGGGCCCATAGGAGGAAGCAGCAACAGATGGAAAGGTACATCCCAGACCGGTGGGGTAGGGGCAGGAGCAGCCGGACTGGAGAAGCGAGTGAGTGAGTGCGCGCCAGCCTGGGAACTCCGCGCAACCCGCGCGCGCGATGTGAGCCACAAGTCTATGGGTCCTTCTTTCCCTCTGCACCCAGGCTGCGACACCCGGCAGTCTCTCTTTATTTCGCTTGAGTTCCCCGAACCTGTTGATCTACAGCATCCGCACTGAGCGACACGATGAGGTGCGGAGAAGCTGCAAGGGCTGGAGCAAGGCGGCGGCTCCCTGCGGCTGGGGACGAGCCCGGGGTTTTGTCTCTCTCGCCTGGACTTGAGGAGGCTGAAACTTGAGCGAAGAGACCGGCGATCAGAAGGAAATCACGTCTGGGAGGGATGATAATGAACTAAAGAATCCGTAGGTTTTCCTCACTCCCGCTAGGGTGCTGCAAATCCACTCCCTCCTGGAGCCTCCGGAATACTCTTTACATCCAGTGGGGGAGGGTGCGGGGAGGTGTGTCTTCAGGCAGATCCGAAAGTGAAATCCTTACTCGCTACTCTTCTTCCGTGATGAAATTGATGAGGATGAAGAGCAAGGAAGAGAGTCCCAGATATATGTTGGAGCTTCTTCCGTACACCGTGAAACGTCTGCTCGCTGCCCGGGCTAGTCTGTTTTCAGGCAGTGTTTTGCTGCATTTAGAGATCTAATCTTGCATTGCTGGCTGAGGCAGTGGCGGCGGCGGACTGCATCTACCAGCCAAGCGCTATTTATTTATTTATTTATTTTCTCTCTCTCTCCTTTCCGAGCAGCCAAAGGGAGGGGAGGAAATGCAGCGTAAAGAACTAGTGTCCCGATTTGTAGTTTCCTCTCCCCAGCAGGCTCCTCCCTCTCTTCCTCGGGTAAAGGCTCTCCCCCGAAATCAAGAAAGCCACAGACTGATCAGCATTTGCTGTGTGAGTCTACTGGGAGGGGAAAAATATATAGATATATTTTCGCCTCTTTTCATAGAACACACTCTGAGATTTCTCTACGCCAAGCCAGTAACCAACGCTACCATCCCATTCTCTCCCCGCGAGCAAGGACTTCTCTCCATGCAGTTTAATTCCAGTTTGCTTTTTTTCCCAGGCGAAAGGAAATCAACAGGCAACTCATGGTTGGACGTGCAGATTTGAAGGGGGAGGGGGAGGCGGAATAAGAAGGAAGGGGGAGCCACCCCACAGTCTTCACACACACTCGCCCTGTCTCTCGCTAGAAGGGAAACAGTCTCTGCATTCACAGGGCTGGGCTGTCAAGTGCCTCTCTTTTCTTTCTATTTAGCATCCCTTTCCAATAGCCCTGCCTCCCAGTCCTCTTCATCTAGAAAGGAAAACCTTGGCGAGGAATAAAAGTGGTGAATATCTGAAGCAAATAAAGTGCGGGGTTTTTTTCCTTCAATTTTTTTTTTTATAGTAGGAGGAGTGGGCTGGATGAAAGGAACATATCAAGGTTTGGCGTGATGCATTCTGCAGTCTCCCTCTCGAACAGTCTCTCTGGGGCGACTCCGGGAGGGAAGGAAGGGGTGAGGAGCTGCGGCCCGCAGTGGTTCAGCCAGGGGCGCCTACCCCGAGGAGATGCCTGCAGGGGATGTTAGGCACAGGTCTGTCTACACATTATTTCGGGTTCTTGAGGCGCCTCGACATAGGGAATGACACATTCAGAAATGCAGGTGTTCCGATCTAACGGATGAGTCAGAAACAGCGGAACGAATCGTATTCACTCTCGCCTCATGGTCCTCCCTTCATAGACATTACTTGCGGCTTCTTCCTAACGCTTTCTCTGACTCACTCTATAGAAAGAAAAACCAGATTCATGTTTTGGGGCAAAAGATAAAAAGCGAGAGAAAGGGAGGAAAGGAGGAAGGTGAAGCTGAATCCTGAATCCAGCAGCACTTTTACTCTACCTCTTTCTGCCGGAGTCCGAGGCTCTGGAAAACAAGGCGTCTGCTCTGCTAGGTGTATTTATTTATTAAAAACCTGTCCTCTTGGTTAGGCGTGAGGCACCCCCAAAATTTTCAGAGTCTTGGGGAAAATAATAACAATCAGGTTTCCAGTAATTGTTCCCAGTTTAGCCTCGCATGATAGTTCGAGATTTTCCTCTCAATGTTCTCTGTTCACAAAGTCCAACATCCGCGTGTATAGTTAATTGTGCAGTCTGTTGGGGAGGTTTTTTTTTTTTTTTAATTTAATTCCTCCTTTTCTGTCACGGGTGGTCTCTTTCAATTTGGTGCCTGTCAGGATCACCCCACAGTCTGAGAAAGATGTGCGGATTTCAAAGCAAATAAATCCATCTTCGCAAGGAAAGCAGCGAGGAAATGAAAGGTGAAAATTCAATTCAACAGTTGGAGTAGCGTCTCCCCAGCCGCCCTCTGCCGCTGCCGCATCCGCCCGGCTCACAATCCCTGCTCTCGCCCCAGCGTCTCTTGCTGACTGACTCTATTCACCTCACGCCGCCGCTTAAACATTGATACTGATTCCCTGCCAGCCAATCCGAGCGAGGAACAAGGCCCTGCCTCCTGGGCCCGCGCCCAATGAGAGGCGGAAAAAAGGCTGGTAGGGGCGGGGCCAGGAGTCCCTGCTCTTCGGAGTCATTGATTAGATCAGTTAGATGGGAGACCAGCGCCGCTAACGGAGTCCTACGCTCCGCTGAGGCGGTGGCGCCCCGGGCCTGGCCGCCCGGTCTCTTGGGTCTTTACCGGTAGTAGCTCTTCCTCTGTCTTCCTACGGAAAAAAGTTTGACAGCGATTTAATTATTTGTTTTTTGTCCTACATACACAGGAACGGGAATCGCAGCATGCTTTTGGAATAAGGTAGCTGCGGTCTTCCTAATGCGTTTCTGTACACACACACACGGTCACGATACACACACCCATGCCAAGGGAAGTGCAGATCTGACTCCTCCTGGAGCCGTCTGAATGAGGGGCTGCGGTGTGTGTGTATGAGTGTGCGTGTGTGTGAGCGCGTTTCTACAGCTGAGATGTGTATTCGGTGAATGTGTGTGAATTCGAGGGCGCTCGTGAGCCGGTTTCTGCCAGCGCGGGTACAAACACGCCGCGAGCAACAGCAATCAATATGTAACTTTCTTCATTTCTTCATCCTCGGAGAAAAATCAACTGTCCCCTGGCACCCGTGCAAGGAAAGTCACTTAATTATGAAAGTGTTTCAGAAGAGAAAAGCAGACGTCCATTGAAAGGCCGTATCTCCTCAGAGGAAAAGAGCCTCCCTCTCCTTTAAAAAGAAAGGCTCACTGTCAATACAAGCTTTGTAGCTTGTTAAAACTCAAATCTGGCTAAATAATACTTAGGGTTCTATCCTCTCCTGTCATCCTCCCCTACCATCTCAGCCAGGTGAAAGGTAATGCGGACACACAATAGTTCACCTCCATTCCTGTTGTTGAATTTCCACATGACAATTCGAATTTTATTTGAATTTATTTTAGGACCAAATAACCTTTGATAACCACATTTGTCAAAGCTCTTTTGTGTAGTAGCAACTGAGCAGTAAAAAAAATGGAGGCAGATCAGGAGATCAAAGATTCCTGTTTTCTGAGTAACACCACACACACACCATACACACTTCTGTTTCATCTACTTCTCCAATTTCAGTTACTAATCTCAGAGATTCTGTCTTCCTAAACTACTATCACAAACATCTGAAAGTGAAGACCAGTTTTCTCCTGATCCAGCCGTTCTGGGAAAGAGTTAAGAACAAACAAGAAAATTGAAATAGAAAAGGTGAGTGTTCTGATTGCTAGAGTATTGATTGCAATTCATAAATACTGAAGTTAAGTTGCCATTTATAAATTGTGAATGACTAATGTACTAGTCTGTAACATGAATCATTCAGGATTCAAAGAAAATCAAATCCAGACCAATTACAAGAAAGTTCTGAAGATTGTTGTTAGGATAATTGCTTAAAGATTCAGGTAAAGGAGCTATTTATTTCCTGGAGGATTCAGTGAGATAACCTATAGCTTGAATTTGCTGTCTGATCTGTATCCAAAATTCACCACTCTTTTAACAGACTCTTAACAGTTTAAAAATTCAAAGAAAAGCTCCTTTCACCCAGGCTTTCAAATCCTAAAGTGTTTTTGTTTTTCTAAATAGGTAGTTTGTCATGCATGTACTATAGCTAAAGAGGAAAGCTAGAGCTCTGTAGAAACCTGAGTTATTTTGCTGAGTGGGTGCTTAATCAGGATGCCTTGGAAAACTCCATCCTTGTATCTCTTTATTACCTCTGTGTCAACATAGATAGCTTAAAAGCTGAGGCGTTGAGGATTTAAAAGCAGCAGCTAACTTTATATTCATAGTTCTGATTAGACAGTCAGTTACTAATTATTACTTTTCAGATACGACAAATATGGCTTTTCTGCATAACATAGGAATTCAAGGAAAGTCAAAAAATATATCCTTAAGGTTTGCCATAAAGCAAAAAGGAGAGAATGAAAGCAATTTCAAGAAAAAGATATTAATCATATGGTTTATTGATTAGCTTTACTTATATGTACGTGGTGTTATACAATTGGGGGTCGATTAGAAACCTCCTGTCTAGGAAAAGACCCAATGGTAAGAGAAAGCGTCCTCATAAATACAAATTTGCTTACGACCCCTCCAGAGTAATTGTGTCACATCGCCCCCTAGTGTATGCAAAAGAATTACCATACTTAACAAATACCGCAAGGTGTCTGCAAAGAGAAGAGAAATATTTCAGGTATCTTATTTGTACTTTATTTAAGCTGTAGTACTAAATTGCATTGTCTAAGACTGACATATACTAAAATAACTAATTTTGTGTTTTGTATCCTATCCTTACTTTATTTTTGAAGAAAACGGGATCAGCTGATATCTCACTTCCAATTGTTTGACTTCTGCTTAACCAGACATGATAATCACTCTTAATTTTTAATGATTTCATAAAATATAGTTTTATTTCCCAAATAGGTTTTTGGTTCACAATACAATTATCTAGGAATGTGTTTTTCACTAGGCTTAAAATATTAAAATTAATTTTAAAAGAGAGATGATATAAATATGGTTAAACAGTGTGGTTCTTATACCACACAAGTTTATGGTTATGTGGCACCAAGTTGAAGAATCTAGAAGGACTTTATGTTGTGCATAACTAAAGATACCTGAATTCCCATATCTCAAAAAAGACCTGATTAGTTATCATTATTTGTATTTAAAAATGATGGTCTCAAACTTGAAATAAAATTATACCTTTCAATACACATAGTTGCACATGTAAAGATCTTGTGAGATTATTTGAAATATATATGTGTACATGCCTTGATAGAAAGTATTTCAAAAGACATATAAATATAACATCTCTCTAATTATTGAAACATGCTAATCTAGGTGTGTTTTAAAGGTAAATTGATTATTATGTAGGAATAGCTTCAAAGAGAGAAGTATTAAAGTCCACCTTTAAAGACTGATAAGGAATGATTAATACTGCTATAGTTCTCCAATAATTGATTTAATAGTACTGTCATTATGGAATGATCTTAAACATTCTATTTTATGGAATTGTGTATAATTTATTTAATTTTGCCTCTATTTACTAGGTGTAGTTATATTCCTGAGAGTTTGTGCATGCTATCATAATGGCAGCAGTTTTAACAGTCTTCAGCAACTTGCCCTGCATGTTATATTTTTCAGTTTAATAAAATACAGTTCTTAAGAAGAATTTTTGATGCTAATGTTTTCAACACAGCATCACACATTGTTTCTATGAATAAAATGTGCTCCCTCCCCTGTTTCCTTCTCTATCACTTTTGCTATTAATTCTGTACTCGATTTCATATATTTTTATTTGTTAATAGAGAACTTTCAAAATAAATTTGATAGCTAAACTATTGTACATATAGTATTAAATTTTCCAAGTCATACTTAACTTCTCACATGATTAACATTATTTTATTAATATCCAGTTCCTTTATTTGCCATTGTCTTTTAGAGAAATTTTTGGCTCACCCCTAATACACAGCCATTGACCATTTATTGACTTTTAATCGAAGCTCTACCTTTCAATAAATGTGAAAACCCTACTACTAACAGGACAATTGCTAGAATACATATTTCTCCTTTATAGTAAATATGAATTGTAATAAAAGCAATGTTAACCAGAGTTTTAAAATTCAGGTAAAATACTATATCATTTAAAAATTTTTGATAACTCAATATTTTCTACATAACAAAAAATAAGTAAAAGTATAAAATATTTACATAAATGAACAAAACATTTTGAATTGAATATTACACTTTTTCCAATTTGTATTAAAATTGTGAAATATTTCTATCTGAAAAATACTTGTCAGAAAATAATACCTTTTCATGTCCTCCTATATTATATGTATGTCATGATATGTAATGACATAATTAAGTATGTATATATCTGTGCCAACCTCTTTACTATAGGATGTGTGTTATCCATGAACACACAAAATTACAGATTAACCCCAGTGATGCAAGTTATATGTGCTAAGAATTAATTCATGATTGCACAATAAGCTAAGCTTATAACTTATAGCTACATATTTTACATATGTTTCTAAGTTTGTAAGTCCTAGGAAATATTCATAAATTAATAACCAGTGATCAACTCTTGAACCAAGTGACATGCCAAGACATATATTATGAAGGATTAGACGAAATCTAATTTAAGATTTTTATATTTAAATTTTACAATTAAATGTTACTGTTATGGTTAGAAAAGTGTATGTGGGTAAAGGCAAATCAGACTAGAGCATAAGTAAGGAAATTTCCTAATGAAAAGTAAATCTTTTAGACTATCTCTGATGTATTAGTACATATTAAGAAGAGGAGTTAGGTTACATTGTGAAAAAAGGTGATTCTGAGAAAAATTATCTTGAGTTTCATAAAGTCCAAATGCATATTCCTATATTCTTTCCTATCTTGTCAGCCAGAAGAGTTCAATTCATTATCAACCGCACGTCTCTTGCCCCATAAGAAGTTACATGCTGGCTCCCCCTTGTGGTTACTTTGGCAAATAGAACAAGATATTCGGGCATTTGGGAAATTGCTTCCTAGGAAAATTAGTTTTATTTAATTTGTACATTACTTCTTAACACAAATGAAAAGCTTATGAATGAAATAGTTAATATGTATATATATGGCTCCTGGATCATTCAAATAAAATGGCTGAAGTCGAAAACTAAGATAAAATTATTTCATGCACGGTGAAGCAATCCCATTATTTCTTACAGTAAAAAGCATGTTAGGACAAATCTAAAGTTGGGAGACCAGTCCTTGGAGGGAACCTGGGAAATCTGATTCAGTAGGTGGCACTCTTTCCTCAGAGTCAGTTTTACAATTATGACCTGAAATGATGTTTCAAAAAGCTGTGTCACAGGAGGTCCAGCCTTTCAGGTGAAGCAAAAACCAAAAGCTTATAATAACTTATGGTTATAACAAGGCACATGTTCCTTTTCATTACTGTAAGGTATTTAAGCAGCCTGTTATATAGCTGTTGCACAGAGATCAATGCGAAGAATATAGGAGAAGTACGCTGAGTTCTTCAGAAAGCAAATAAGTATTTTACAAATCCTCTGCATTTTAATTATCATCATGATCATTAACCCTCCCAAATTTCAGCGACAAGGTCTTACTTGGATCATTATGTTCTGCTTATGTGAATTCCTGTTTTCAGTGAGCCAGAAATATTATTTCCTCTTATCTTTAAAAAATTCGTAGCAGTTCATTGAAAAACCAAGTGCTATTAAACAGCTAGTATCTGTCATCCTCTAAATAGCACACATTTGTTTTAGATAAATCACCTTTGTTTAGTTTTCCCCCCAGAAAAACATACATAAACAAATACACATCCAATAAAATAATTTAGGTTCTTAATTAAGTGATGTTTAAACTACGATAAATGTTAAATAAAGGAATCACTGGCATGAAACATTTTAAAAATTACCATAGCTGAAATAATTTTTGGAGCTTCTAAAACCTAATCTCTAAACTGTGATTTTTGAAGAGTATTGATATCTTTCTGAGTCATTGTCATCTGTTTCTAGAAAGGATGAGAGAAAAATATGTAGGAAAAAGAAGATCATAGTAATTTATAAATTGGCAATACTAACACCTAAATAGAAAGATTTACAATATTTTAATTAAATACTAAAGAACTTGAGTTTAAATTTGGTAGTAAAGGAGTGAGATACCCTTATCTCTCACCACAAGTGGTTACTGTAGTATAAATTTGATATGTGAAGACTGTAAATATTGTATTAGACAAAATGAATTTAGAAGTGAGTACTTATTTAAGAGTTGCCCAACTCTTTCCAGAAAAAAAAAAAAAAGAAACAGATTAAATTCAGAAACACACTGGCTGTTGGATCTTCTTCCCTCTTCTAAATAAAGTGGTCAGGGTATGGGAATCGGAAAAAGACATAAAACAGGATAAATTTGAAATTGATGTCATTGCTTAGCCATTTACACAAATATAAATTAACGATATTCTGAAAATATATCAATAAGAACAGTGGTAATTAAGTTCTTTTGTTACAAGAATCTGTCCAAGAATATGCTGAATGCTACAGAACTGAGTTCCTTTCCAATAAATTTGATGGTGACCTATAAATTCAGTTTACACAAGTTTTTTCATGGACACAGGAATTATATAAACTTCATAAGCATACCTATTTATAAAAACATTAAGGTAACTTTGTTTTGGAAAATTATCAAAAAGCAGCTTTGCTCCACTAATATTGAAATTTTAAGAGAGGTGAGATGCATTTGTTTAATGCACTGCTCTATTTGAACATGCTTGAAAAATCTATTTTGTGTGTGTGGGGGGGAAGCTTGCTGTGCTTGAGGAGGAATATACTCCTTGTAATGGAGAACTTAATTGTCACCACTGTGATTCAACTGAATCTCTCAACAAGCAGAGAAATAAAAGATAGGTACAATTTTTTTCCTCTTTCCTATTCAGTTTTAGCAAAGAAATGTTTCTAAACGTGGAAATGCCATGAAGGATATCCGTAACAGTATGATCAAAATATTTCTGAATGTATATGAATCGTGCCCTGTGATTGCACCA
>CAUYON010076402.1:0-43000 GCA_963573935.1 Arctocebus calabarensis
CGGGCGCCTGTGATCCCAGCTACTTGGGAGGCGGAGGCAAGAGACTCACTTGAGCCCAGGAATTGGAGATTGCTGTGAGCTGTGATGCCACAGCACTCTATCCAGGGTGACAGCTTGAGGCTCTGTCTCAAAAAAAAAAAAAAAAGTATATTTTGAGTAGGTTTGGACAATTGATTTAGGAGGTTACCTTTTGAATTGGAAATGTTGTAATAGGTCATGGGTTTTGCTGATTATTCTTTGTTATTGTTTAAGATAAGGGTTAATATGGTTTTTGCTTTGAACTTTTCTGTGTAAAACTGTGGTTTTGGAAATGGAAGAGTGGAACAGCCTGGGCAAGATTACTCTCACTGCACTCTGGCAATAAAGCTTGTCTGCGTTTGGCTGACAGTGAAGAGTGGCTGGACCCTCTTTGGTAACACCTGCAGCTTGTATCATGACTTATTTCCTTAATAGTACGAAGTTTATTTGGCACCTTCCAGGCACACATGGAAGTTAGGACACTCTAAACTGAATGAAATGCAGCAAATCAGCCATTTGGGGACCATTTTTTTCTGAAGCCCAAAACTTTGTGATAATACATTTTCCATGACTATGGTTTTAAATTTTATAAAGAAATGGTTTGTCTTAGGCGGTGCCTGTGGCTCAGTGAGTAGGGTGCCAGCCCCATATACCGAGGGTGGTGGGTTCAAACCTGGCCCTGCCAAACTGCAACTACTCGGGAGGCTGAGGCAAGAGAATCACCTAAGCCCAAGAGCTGGAGGTTGCTGTGAGCTGTGACACCACAGCACTCTACCGAGGGTGAAAAAGTAAGACTCTGTCTCTATTAAAAAAACAAAAAAAAAGGCTCGGCGCCTGTGGCTCAACAGGATAAGGTGCCAGCCATGTACACCTGAGCTGGCGGGTTCAAATCCAGCCCAGGCCCGCCAAACAACAATGACGGCTGCAACCAAAAAAAAAAACACCTGGCTGGGCGTTGTGGCAGGTGCCTGCAGTTGCTTGGGAGGCAGAGGCAGGAGACTCGCTTGAGCCCAGGAATTGGAGGTTGCCATGAGCTGTGATGCTACAGCACTCTGTCCAGGGTGACAGCTTGAGGCTCTGTCTCAAAAAAAAAAAAAAGAAATTGTTTGTCTGGCTATGGCATAGTTATGGTGCCGGCCACATACACGAAGGCTGGCAGTTTCTAACCCAGCCTGAGCCAGCTAAGTAACAATGACAACTGCAACAAAAAATAGCCAGGCGTTATGGTGGGCACCTGTGGTCCCAGCTACTTAGGAGGCGGAGGTAGGAGAATTGCTTGAGCCCAGGAGTTTGAGGTTGCTATGAGCTGTGATGCCACAGCACTCTACTGAGGGTGACAGAGTAAGACTCTGTCTCAAAAAAAAAGTTTTGTCCATTTTCCATGCAAGATTATTAATACTCATGGAGCCGAGAGGACTCGTTGGCTCATAAATCAACTATGTAATCTTAAGAGACTGATCTCTTCTATAATGAAGCCAACATTTTTTTGTAGTCAGAAACTATCCTCAACAAATACTGATTCGGTCTCAGTCTTTAGGAATGTCAGTATCACAGGATCCTTGGTAAACTAGAAACGCTTAGCAATTCCTTGTCAGGCTGAGTTGTTGTTCTTCCTTAAATATAGGAGATGAACTGGAGTCAACGTTTCCCTTCACCAAACAAAAGATATGAAATCACTGTCCTTCCATAGTTAATGCTGTGGACAATTGTCTGGGGTTGCTCGGCATCCACTCTCCATTTCTAATAATGCCCCTCTTCCTGACTGTGTTCAGTGATAGGGTCTCCCCTAAAACTGTGGACACCACGGGGCAGAGCTGAGCTGTCCAGTACTGTGGCCACTGCCCGCCATGGTGCTACTGACCACTAGAAATGTGGCTAGTGTGACTGAGGACCTGAATCTTCAACTTAATTTCAATTAACTTACGCAAATTTAACAATTGACACAGTTTAGTTTTTTGAAAACTGTGGAGTATGCTTAGAATAACACAGGTATGTGAACTATTTTTTTTAACTATGAACTTTATGAAACCTACATGTAATTACCTTTTTATAGATCACTGAAAGTTTAGCTTCCAGACTGAGATGGGCTATAAATGTAAACTAGATTGGATTTGTGGGAAAGAGTGTAAAATGTCTTACTGATAATTTTTATATTGGTTACATGTTAAAATGATAATATTTGGATGTACGTGTATTAGGTTAAATAAAATACATTGAAATTAATTTCACACGTTTCTTTTTACTTTTTTAATGTGGCACTATTAAATCTTCAGTTGCTTGCGTGGCTTGCCCTATAGTTCTATTGGTAGCAGAGGAAGACCTCCCCTCTTCCTGGATAGCCTGAGACAGACCGGTAACTTGAGCATGGCCAACCACACAGTTCTCAGAGCCATAGCAAGGTGAGGACCGAGAGAACTGGGAGACAAGTTCAGAGGGAGGTCAGGGGCGGCTCTCCTGTTGGCCAGCTCTGGCTGCGTGGTCCCAGCTGCAGACCCGCTTCCCTGCCCATGTCTGGGTGAGATCCTCCAGGCTCCCTCTGCCTCCCCCTCCAAGCATCAGCCTCCCTTCTGCTCACACGAGCCAGTCTCCTGGTATTTGCAGAGGAGCACCCTAACTGACCTTGTCAGGATTTGTCAAGGTCAGGCTTTACCCTTGACCCTCGTTCTCTAGAATCCCTGGTGCATCTAATTGCTGAAGCCATAATCCCCAGGGCTGGGGCCAGAGCAGCTGTGTGTACATAGCTCCTCAGGTGAGTCCCGTGCTCAGCCAGGGTAAGAAGTGCTGTTCTAGGCCAGTGAGTAAACACGAGCCTGTGCTAACACACGTTTGACTTAGAGGCTCGTTAAACAGCCCTTCGGCAGTTGCACGCATTCACGTGGCCGTTTTCTGAGAACCCATTGTGCTTGTGCAGGCACTGCTCCAGTTCCTAGGGATGTGGCCGTGAGCACAACAGACAAGAAGCCCGCTCTGCTGAAGCACACTTTTTAGCAGGGGCAGAAGAGGGGATAATAAGCAAAAGAAAAATATATATTATGCCATGTGGTGAAAAGTTCTAAGAAAACCAAAGCAGGGAGAAGGGGTAAAGTGGGTGAGCATGCACACGTGTGTGCTGGGAGATTAGCTGTTTAGAGGTCATGGTTGCAAAGGAGTCCCCAGGTTTCATTTGTAGGAGAGGAGCAAGCTTGGAGGACATGGAATAGGGGCAGAGCTTTCTAGGCAAACAGAAACTCAAGTGCAAAGACCCCGAGGTAGGAATATATCTGGGATACTTGAGGAATTACACAAGGCAGTGTGGCTGGCGTGGAGTGAATAAGGAGGCAGAGCTGTGGAAACTGAAGTCAGAGAGGATGGTAGAGGGAGGGGCGTCTGTGAGCTCCACTTTCACCTGTAAAAAACAGGAAACAAAGCCTTTTGTTATCAGAGTGGCCTTAACTATCAGCCCCATAGGTGAAGGAAGGCTGGGAAAACACCCTCTAACAACCAGTCTGTGCGGCTGATCTCACTTACCCAGCACTTACGTAGGCAGTCCCAAGAATGAGGCATTGCTCCTGAATAAATATCATCAACACCTTACTTATTCACATATTTTGGGAGCAAAGGTAAGGCAGAGCAAAGCCCTTGTTTCACAGAGCTCATTATGATCACACTCTCACACTAGAATGGGCGTGGGTTTTTGTCACAATAAACCCATAATCACCATCATTAGAAGTGATTGAAAAAAAAAAAGAAAAACATATCATTGCAGGATCGTAAACTCTAAACGCTCTTTGCCCTGAATTAGGGAGGACCCTTCCCAGAATCCTGCTTATTTGGAAAATTGGAAAATTCTAACAATCACCAGAAATGGTTTTGTTTTCCTTAGGTGTCCCGACTTCCCTCCGTACCAAGAGCTGATCATAGTCCTCCAGCTGATTAGGCTGGATTAGATAGCAGGAGAAACAAATTAAATGCTTATTCCCCTGGCTTGTTACATACTCATTAAACATCTATTCCATCAGCACATTTGTCCAAAGTGCTATGCATCTCACACTGCTGGGGCTCCGAGGTCCAGTCTAAGGCCTAGGTCCTCTCCATTTACCCATAGCCCAGTCTGGGTCTATTGTCCAGCCTCTGTAGTCACAGGGGAGGGCTCAGGCTTCAGCTCTGTTGTGTTTGTAGAGCCATAAATGAATGCTTTGCTCTCTCACAGAAGGCTGTGCTGAACCCAGGGATGAGGCGAACAACTCAGGTTCATTCATTCATTGATACTGTGTCTGAGCACCTGCTGCACGTCACCGAGGAGACACCAGTACACACAAAACATAATTTAAGTAAGATAGGGAGGACATAGACCCTGAATATTCTACGTAGATCAGATGGTACGTGCTACAAAAAAGGCAGATAAGCAGGCAGAGATTGATAAGCATGTAGGGCTAGTGTAGAGCAACGATCAAGAAAGGATACTTTAATAAGGTGACTTGTGAGCAGGCAACTGGAATATCTCAGAGTAGAGCCTTCCAGGCCAAGAAAACAGCAAGAACCCAGGCTCAGAGGCCTGGAGGTGCCTGTGTGTTGCAATAGTAGCCAGAAGGCCATGACCGAGTGAGCCAGGAGGATGAGATTAGACAGTGTCACAGGCCAAGCTCAGATGGAACTCTGTTGGCCACAGCAAGGACCTGGAATTTATTCTAAGTGAGATGGAAGCCACTGCAGCCTTTAAGAGGGTCATCCTGACTGCTCTGAGGACCAGCTAGCATCCAGATAGATGACTGCAGTAATCCAGGCAAAAGAATTGGTGGAGAAAGACATATGGCAGACCAGCAGGGGCCAGAAGGGTAATGGGGGCCCACTGACTGATCTCCTCCCCAGCCCCTTTACTCTGCCCTGGGGAGGGAGGAATCATCTAGTGGCAGTGACAGAGGTCAGTTAAGGCTACCTGGCTTGATGGAAATAGGACACTTATCAGAGCAGACAACATTTTTGTAAGTACATTTTATTTTATAAAATCATTTAAGAAATTCACAAATTTAAATCTCTTAGGGAGCCCAGGTAAAAAGCACCTTCCTTTGATCTTCCCACAGACTGCAGTAGCTTAATTTAAAAATAAAAAGAACAGTGGTTTTTGGCACCCCCTAGGCACCATTAAAACACCTAAGTGCTGGACTTTGCAGCTTTTCATCTACTTTTGTTCTCTTTGAGGAAATATGAGCATGCCCATGACATATTAGTGGCTCATAGTTGTACGGGGAAGCTGGGATGACATGGACAAACCTTGGGGATCCCTTAAAGTTGATGAGGAAATCAGCTCCTCCATAATCAACTGAACCTTCTGTTGTATGTGTTCCCAGAGTTAAAAATGTCAATACCAGAGATCCTTAACTGGCTACTTCCTTGGACAAGCATGGCTCCCCATTGTGCATCCAAAGTTTTGCTGGAGAACACAATGACCTTTTTGTGTGGAGCCTTGTGGTGTCTTGCCTGTCTTGGCAATCTCCTTCTTGGTCACTGACCACTTGGCAATCTTGGAGGGGTCTTGGTGGGAAAAGCCCTCCCCCATCTCCCACCATGTGATTATTATGAAAGGCAACTTCTCATTATAAAATCATGTGGTTTCAAGCACATGGCAGATGTGGCCGACTGTCCCGGGCGGACTGCTGCTTAGTGGCTCCTGGGGACAGCCTGAGGAGACAGAGCCCTAGAAATGTCTCTGAAGCTTGGGACTTACAGTCAGTACATTCACTCCCCATGACTGGGGCATTGACCTTGGACTTGATCTTCTCATTTTATCCTTTGGAGACTTCTTTCCCTTTTAAAACAATCTTCACCATTCTTTTTAAGATAATTTTATCTGAATAAATTCAGGAGAGGGGGGAGAGGCAAGTATGATCACATGGAGTGACTTGCTTAGGGATGGCAAGGTACGTGACAATAGATAATTGAAACAAATCAGCAACCAATTCAGCCAGCTTTCTTCAGACAGGGAAACAAATTACCACAAAATTATAAGTACCAGACATAGCCTTTAATTCTGAGTGTTCAAAAACAATCCTGATTTCTTCCAGATCACAATTTCTAAAATTAATAGTTTGGGTTATAAGGTTTTACCCATTTTAAATAAGAATACGTTATGAAGTGCTCGATTGTGTTTCACACATTTCAAGGTGTTTTTATGTGGCTCCAGTTATTCTTAGGATAGACCCTCAGTAGGTAAGGGTCCCCTAGGAATAAAAAGTAATCTCAATGTTGAGAAAGAAAAATCAGGCACAGAGAGATTAAGGATCAGCAGCAAATGTTTACAAGACCCACACACCGCACCAGAGGTCAGAGCCCCAATTTTTGTCAAATTCCTGCTCCCCACTTCCACTCCTGCCCCAAGGAGAAATTCAAATTATGATTGAAAAAGTCTCTGAACATCAGAAAATTCATGTGACATGTACACTTTCTAATAAAGTTAAACATTTTTAAGAATAAAAATAATTTAAAAATTTACAAGGTACTATTCCAATGGTGTCCACGTGAAAAGGTAACATGAAACAGCTGAAATCAATCTTAATATTTTATTTAACTCATTATATCCAAAATATAATTTCAAGGTATAATCAATATAAAAAGGCATTCTATTTTGTGGTAAGTCTTCAAAATCTAGTATGTTTTTTATACTTTATCTTTTTAGGATGGCAAATTTTCATTCAAAGTACTTGCTTAGTATTTAGATTTCATAAAATTTACAGTTGAAAAAGTTTGCTCATATATCCAAGTTATTCCAAACATACTTAAAAGTTTTTCATTGAGAATTGGTATTTCAAATAAAAATTATTTATTTATTTTTATTATTTTATTTTATTTTTTGAGACAGAGTCTCAATCTACCACCTGGGATAGAATGCCATAGCACCATCACAGCTTATAGCAACCTCAATCTCTTGCCTCAGCTAGTTTTTCTATTTTTAGAAGTGACAGAGTCTCACTCTGGCTTAGGCTGGTCTTGAACTCCTGAGCTCAGGAGATCCTTAACTGGCTACTCACTTGGACAAGCATAGCCTCCCGAGTGCTAGGATTACAGGGGGGACCCACTGTGCTTGGCCAAAATAAGTTGTTAAATTAAAAATCCAGTTCTTCAGTTGCACCAGCCACATTCCAAGTGCTCAAGAGTCACATGTGGTCAACGCCTGTGTGGGACGGAGCTGATGTAAATAGGCCCAGCGTGTTTGCACTAGGTGTTGTGTTCACATGATGGCATTCCAAGCAGACTGTCTTTAGTATCTTCTCAAAATGAAAGAACTTTTTTGTAGCTCAAACTGTCTACTGTTCTCATCAACATTTTATAAACAACTGAAATGGTCCTTAATTACATTTTCTTCCAAGATGCCATGTTTTCTAGTAAACTTTAAACTGCATTCAGATTTTATGGAACGGCTTCCTGTTGAATTATGAAGAGGCCTATAATTACATGAATTCTAAAGCACCCCATCAGTCCTGCTTCTCTCCAGTGCAAACATTACTACTAAGTGTTAAGCTGCCCCCTAAAAAGACTGTTAAAATGGGGCCCTCTCTATTGTTTTCAAAGTAATGAAGAAATATTCCCAGAGTTATTTACTTACACGGACAATTCCTGAAATTCAAAAAGTGAAAATATTTTTATGCCTGTGCTTTAGCTCTCCAATTTACTTTGTGATCTCTTTACATGTCATGTTTAAAAAGTAAACGCTAGGCTTGGCGCCTGTGGCTCAACGGGCTAAGGCACCAGCCACGTACACCTGAGCTGGCGGGTTCAAATCCAACCTGGGCCCGCCAAACAACAATGACGGCTGCAACCAAAAAATGGCCAGGCGCCTGTAGTCCCAGCTACTTGGAAGGCAGAGGCAAGAGACTCGCTTGAGCCCAGGAGTTGGAGGTTGCTGTGAACTGTGATGTCACAGCACTCTATCCAGGGTGATAGCTTGAGGCTCTGTCTCAAAAAAAAGTAAAAGCTAAGCCGCTTGGGCACCAGAGTGAGGGACAAGAGCTACAGAATTTCTTGTTTATTTTCTTGTGTGTCCCTCAAAATTACAAAACTCACCAATCAAAACAGATGCTAAAATTTTTAACCACAAGTAATTAACCCTGTGCTAAAAATGCTGCAAAAATGTGAGCTTCCAATGTTGCAGTCAGTTAAGTCTGTGTAAATGAGAGCTCCTGCCTGTGGGATGTGGCAGAGTCACTCTCCTCACATCTTGGCTGTCAACCCTCGGGCTTGGTCCTGCAGCTCCATCTTCGCGATTGCTGAGAGGTGGACTTCGTCAGGTCCATCTGCTACCCGCAAAGCTCTAGTTAGGGCATACCTGGGAAAAAGAGGAGCAGGAATCACAGGAGTGATCAAGAGCAACATGGCACTTTAACCTCAGTCACTCTGGTTCTTAGCCAAGATTGCATTAGTTCTTGAAATCCCACCAAAGTAGGAGAAAAAGTAGAAGGAAAATAAGGGGCTTCTGAAATGTCATTTTAAAGTTCCCGCTTGGGAAAATTAAGTGGCAAAGTACAGTGAGGTAAATCCCATTTTTGGTTTGCTACAGGTTAGTAGAAGTTGCTAGAATTTAGAGATATTGTAGGTTAGCTACAGACAGTGTATGGTTTCATACTGGATAGTTCTTTCTTGAGGTTAGAAGTTGATGGGACATGAGACTCTATCTCAGGTGTGATATGAAAGAAGACACTGTGAACTATGTGTGGAGATGGAAAGATGGGAATGTAGAACGTTCCTTCTTGCCCCCCACAATCAGAATCTGGATATAAGATAGTCACTGGCACTGTTGCCAGTTCAGCTGCAGCCTGGCCGTGTGGCTAGTAACTGTCCTAAATGCACATAGTCTGGCTCTGGGCCCCTGTGGCTATTTCTGCACCTTTCCCCTTCTTTCTGTTTCAGAGTAGAACTCCATGCTGTGTCTATAGCCCAGGAGCCTGCAGTGGGTCCTTAGTGTAAATGTTAACATATTGGAGTGAAGAGATGATTATAATCATAAGAGCAACTAATCTTGGTGCTGAACTCTGTGCTAAAGTAACTCTAAGACTTCATTTAGCCTTCACTTATACTTTAAAATAAGTTAATAGCTTGCATCTATAGATTTTTAAACTCCAAGCCTATCAAATGTAGATGTTTCTTTTTTTTCTTCTCTGAGGCAGGGTCACATTCTCTATCACCCAAGCTAGAGTATAGTGGCATCATTATAGTTCACCGCAATCTCAAACTCTTGGGCTCAAGTGATCCTTCCACTTCAGCCTCCCAAGGCCAAAGAAACATCTACATTTGATAGGCTTAGAATTTAAAAATCTATAGATGCAAGATCCTAACTTATTTTAAAGTATAAGTGAAGGCTAAATGAAGTGTTAGTGGTACTTTAACATAGAGTTCAGCACCAAGATTAGTTGGCTGGAACTAGGGATGCCTCTACCACACCTGATTTTCCCTTATTTTGTAGAAATGGAATCTTCTTGTGCAGGATGGTCTCAAACTCCTGGCCTTTTTTTTTTTTTTTTAGACAGAGCCTCAAGCTGTCCCCCTGGGTAGAGTGCCATGGCATCACAGCTCATAGCAACCTCCAATTCCTAGGCTCAAGAGAGTCTCCTGCCTCCGCCTCCCAAGTAGCTGGGACTACAGGCGTCTGCCACAACACCCAGACATTTTTTTGGTTGCAGCCGTCATTGTTGTCTGTTGGCCCCCGGGCTGGATTCGAACCCGCCAGCTCAGGTGTACGTGGTTGGCACCTTAGCCTGTTGAGCCACAGGCGCTGAGCCTCAAACTCCTGGCCTTAAGTGATCCTTCCACTTTGGCCTCCCAAAGAGCCAGGATTACAGGCAGGAGCCACTGCATCCAGCTGTCAAATGTAGATGGTTTTTAGAAAAGGATGCTGAATTTTATCAAATGCTTTTTCTGCATCAATTGAGAGGCTCTTATCACCCTTGTTTTTGGTTCTATTGATACGGTGAATTACATTTAAGGATTTGTGTATATTAAACCATCCTTGCACTCTGGGATGAAGCCTACTTGATTGTGATGTATAATTTTTTTTAATGTGTAGATGGTTTTTAAATGACATCTACTCACATGTTAGCCAGAGGATAATCCTGGGAAACGCCAGCACCTCCACACACCTGGATGGCCCGGTCAACGATTTTGCAGACAGCCCGTGGGGCAGCCACTTTGATCATCGCAATCTGCATAAGCAAGATATGGAAAGAATGCCTTTCTTAGACTAGACACAATGTAGCAGAATTTGACATACTCTGTATTTTGTTTGTGAAACCAAATAAGGAAATTTTTCCACATCCAAGTCATCACTCAAACAGTATCCCTGATGAAAGCCAACATAGTGATCCTGCTATCAGGCAGTTAATGGCCACATTTCAGTCAATACAGACTCTCTGGAAAGAGACATCTTTTCCAAGTCACATTTTATTCATTTATTTATAAATTGCCTCATTTCCAAATTTAAGGCAGCCAATAAATCACACACATCACCACAGGGATCATAACAAAAGTTCAAGGGTTTCTGCTTCACTAATCAGTTTTCTTTTAGCAATTTTGTGGGCTTTCAGAATTAAACAATTAGGTCCTTGTTCTGTATAAACCAGAAACAAGAGGGCAGGGGACACCAGGTGCCTTTTAGAAACATTTACTCTGTGGCAGTGTCATGCAGCATATTCCACGAACATCCTCTTGGTGACTCTTACAGGAACCCTAGGCCACTGGCAGAAAGGTTGGGTGCTTTGCCCATGGTCACAAGGCTAGCAGCAAGGGGCATAGTGGGTACAATTAATCCCAGCGCTGTAGAAAGCCTAAGATTTTCCTGCTCCTTGCTGCTTCATCTGAAGAATGCTAGAAATATTCCTTATCCTGAAAATCATTCCCTATAGCAGTCTAGTGAAAGGAAAACTAGCAAGTGACAGATATAATCTTTAAGCCAAAATCATAGGGGCTTCCAATATTCTGAGTGCCATGTAGCAGAATTTGAGGTGCACGCACAGTGAAATGCCCAGTGACTGAGAGAACTGGAGGAGGCTCAGCCATTGGGGGCCAGGGAGGAGGGGGCTCACCTCTTTCTTAGCACTAGCACTGCCCAGAATGTCCATTCTGTGGGCAGCTTTCAGGGTCAACAGGCGGATCTCCTCAATGGCAATGCGGCTTTCAGCAATCCAGTGAGCCACAGCCTCCTGCAGGGAGCAACAGGGAGCAAAAGGGAGGAGCTAAAGAGGCATCCACAGCCTTGTTCAGTGAAAACCCTCTCTAAGATGAGGATTGTTCACAAGCCTTACTCTACATATTTTAAAATGGAAGAGTTAATTCATTTAATGTACAAGTATACTAGCCTAGCCACATACCTGTGGAATGTTACGGTTAAAATGAGAAGATTTTAGGAAGAAATTTAATTTGCTCAGAAAAATCATTTATTTTTAAATTATGTATGATGGTTAAAGCAAAACGATAACACTGATACTGTTTTAAATATATTTAGAGAAAATAGTTAAGACAATTAAATTATAAATGGGAGAAGTTAAAGAGACTTAACAGGAGGTAAAATTTCTTCTATATTTCACTCAGACTGGTAAAATGATGACACCAGTAGACTCTAATAAGATCTATCTATCTGAATAGATAGGTACACATGTGTATATAATATCTACAGCAATCACTAACAGTTATACAAAGAGATACGCTTAAGAACTATAAATAAATCAAAATGGAGTTCTAAAATGTTAAATCGACTCACAGGAATACAGAAAAAGAAAACAGATTTTCAGGATTCAGAGATAACAAACAAATAAAAAACAGAGTGAATGAACAGTAACAAACATTTAAGCCCTAACATATCAATGTAGGTGGGTTGAGAGAACCAAAGAAAACCCAAAAAAACAAAAAGTAAAAAATACATCATGCAAACATTAGTCAACATCAGATAAAGTAGAATTCCAGAGCAAAGAATATTACCAGAGATAGAGAATGCCATTATGTTAATACGAAAAGGATCAATTCATCAAAAAGACATAGATATCCTAAATGTGTATGTATTACAGATCACAGCTTCTGAAAATGTAAATAAAAAACTGATAGAAGTGAAAGAAGCAGCAGATAAATACACAATATTAGTTGGAGACTTCATAACCTCTTTCTGTCAACAAATGATTGAACTGGAGAGAAAATCAGCGGAGTTATAGAGGAACTCAACATCATCATCAACTAACAGGATCTAACTGACATTTATAGAATTCTCCACCCAACGACAACAGAATACATATTCTTTCCAAGTCTCCACAAAACATATAGTAAGATAAACCATATTCTGGGCCATAAAACAAATTTAAAAGAATTAAAATAATACAAAGTTTCTTTGATGACCACAATGAGATCAAATTAGAAATAAACAACAGAAAGAAAATAGGAAAATCTCCAAACCACTTGATATTAAGTAACACACTTCTAAATAATCCATGGATCAAAGACGAGTCTCAAGTAAAATTTACAAATACATGGATCTGAGTGATCACGATCCCAATATACAACATTTGAAAATTTGTGAGACACAGGTAAAAAAGTACCAGAGAGGAAAAACTTATAGCTCTAAATGCTTACATTCCACAAAAGGCAAAGTCTCAAACCAATAATCTATGTTACCCACCTCAAGAACCTAGAAAAAGAAGAGAAAAATAATCCCAAATAAAGTAAAAGAAAACAGTAAAGAGAAGTAAATAAAATTGAAATAAAAAAATAGAGAAAATTTATAAAACAAAAATGTTGTTAATGTTAAGACCTAAAATACCAATTATTATATTGTATAATTTTATATATTATTAATAACATATCTTTGAAAAATTCAGTAAAATTGACAAACCTCAAGTAATACTGAAAAAAAGGAGGCAAAAATTACTAATTTCAGGAATGAAACATATTGATGACTGCACACCCTATAGCCAGCAATAAAATAACACTATGAATAACTCTAAACACACAAAATTGACAGCCTTACACAAGATGGACCACTTCCTCAAAAAACACAAACTACCACAACACATCTGATATAAAAGATATCAATTGAAGTATCCTAGAACTATTAAGGAATTTATTTATTCATTTATTTATTTGAGACAGAGCCTCAAGCTGTCACCTGGGTAGAGTGCTGTGGCATCACAGCTCACAGCAACCTCCAATTCCTGGACTCAAGCCAGTCTCCTGCCTCCACCTCCCAAGTAGCTGGGACTACAGGCACCAGCTACAACACCCGGCCATTTTTTGGTTGCAGCCGTCATTGTTGTTTGCTGGCCTGGGCTGGATTTGAACCTGCTAGCTTAGGTGTACGTGGCTGGTGCTTTAGCCCGTTGAACCACAGGCACCAAGCCACTATTAAGGAATTTAAATTTAAATCTTAACACCCCCTCCCCCAATATCTCACTGGCAAACTCTATCAAATGTTTAAAGAAGAAATAATGCCAATACCAGATAATCTCTTTCAGAAAGTAAAAGAAACTGGAACATTTTCCAGATTATTTAGTAAAACTACTGCTACCCTGATACCAAACCAAATACAGATAGTACAAAAAAAAAAAAAAAACAGAACAAAACACATACACACACACACACAAAACAAAACTAAAAACTGCAGACCAATATCCCTCATGAATACAGATGCAAAAATACTAATTCAGCAATATATAAAAAGAATTATATACTATGACAAAGAGAGATTATTCTGAGGCTGCAAAGCTTGTTCAGTATTTAAAAACTGACTAAAGTACTCAACCATAATAGTAAGCTAATGAAGAAAAATCACATGTTCTTAAAAATTAATGCAGAAAAAGCATCTGCCAAAATTTATCACTCATTGATGATAAAAACTGAGAATATTAGCTGTCAAGAGAAACTCAACTCAAATAAACAATAAACCTATAACTAATGTCATAATTAATGTTCTCCCAAGATTGGGAAGAAGGTAAGGGTGCCAGCTCTCACCACTATCATTCAACATAGTGCTGGAAGTTCTAGCTTGGTGCAATAAGGCAAGGAAAGAAAATCAAAAGCATACATATTGGCTCGGCGCCTGTGGCTCAACGGGCTAAGGCGCCAGCCACGTACAACTGAGGTGGCGGGTTTGAATCCAGCCTGGGCCCGCCAAACAACAATGACGGCTGCAACCAAAAAATGGCCGGGCGTTGTGGCGGGCACCTGTGGTCCCAGCTACTTGGGAGGCGGAAGCAAGAGACTCTCTTGAGCCCAGGAATTGGAGGCTGCTGTGAGCTGTGATGCCACAGCACTCTATCCACAGTGACAGTTTGAGGCTCTGTGTCAAAAAAAAAAAAAAAGCATACATATTAAAAAGGAGGAAATATGTACCCCTTGATTGCACTAATGTATGCAGCTATGATTTAATAAAAATAACATAAAATAAAAAAATAAAAAATAAAGGAGTAAATACAATTATCCTACATTTGTAGAATGACTTGAACTTATAAGTTCAGCAAAGTCACAGGACACAAGATAAACACGTAAAAATCAACTACATTTCTATATACTAGTAGTGGATACATGGACATTGAAATTGAAAACACAATACCATTTATAATTCCTAAAAAATCTGAAACACTAATGTGTAGAGTTTGTATGATGAAAGCTACACAAAGATGATCAGAGAAGGCAAAGAAAAGCTAAATAAATGGAGAGACATACCATGTTCATGGAATAGAAAACTCAACATGGTAAAGTTATCGACTCCTCCTAACTGACATATAGTATTATTCTACTGATATGTATAGGGGGTACAGTCATATCAACATGTTTCATTCCTGATAGTAGTAATTTTTTTGCTTTCTTTTTTTGTCAGTATTGCTAGAGGTTTACCATAATATCTATCAAAGACGTTTTTGCAGGTATAGCCAAGATTATTTAAAAAATTATATGAGGAGGCAAAGGAACTAGAAAAGTTGAAAAATTTTTAAAAGAGAAGACTAACGTAAGAAGAATCATTTAAGCTTATTTGAAGACTAGTTATATAACTATAATATCAAGACTTTGGTATTGACAAAGAGACAGACACATAGACAATTAGGACAGAGAACCCAGAAAAGAATATCCACATAAATATTCCTGGCTGATTTTTGAGAAAGGCAAACAAACAAACCATTTTGCCTTAAGTCTCTAAGTCTCATACCTTATATAAAAAAATTAAGTGGAGGGCGGTGCCTGTGGCTCAAAAGAGTAGGGCGCCAGCCCCATATGCTGGAGGTGGTAGGTTCAGACCCAGCCCTGGCCAAAAACCGAAAAAAAAAAAAAAAATTAAGTGGAAATGTATTGCAGATTCAGATGCAAAATGTAAAACTTCATAAATAAATTATAGAAGAAAATCTTCTGGACATAACAGAAAAGTGTTCTTAGATTTAAAACCATGATCTGAAAATGCAAAAATTGACAATTTAGAGTTCTTTAAAATTCAATATTTTTGTTCTGTGAAAGACCTTCTGAAGAGGATGAAAAGACAAGTTACAGTATGGGAGAAAACATTTGTAAACTACATAAGTAACAAAGGGTAAACTACATAAGTGACAAAGGGTATTACTAGAATATGTAAAGAACTCACAAAATCCAATAAAAAAAATCCAGCTAAAACATAGACAAAAGGCATGAACCAAAGAGGTAATAAGGTGGCAAATAAACATACAAAAAGACGTTCAACATGATTTGCCACTGGAATAATAGAAATTAAAGTCACAAGGAGATATCACCACAAACCTATAATGGAAAGAATGGCTAAAATAAAAAAATAGTGACATTACCACATTGAGGAAGGGTTGTGAAGAGACTGGATCACTCATACACAGCTGATGAGAATGAAAAACAGCAAAGAGTTTGATGGTTCTTAAAAAAAACGAAATATGCAACTACCATATGATCTAGTAATTATACTCTTGGGCACTTATTTCAGAAAAATGAAAACTTACGTTCACACATAAACCTACACATATTTGTTTATTGCAGCTTTATTTGTAACAGCCCTAAACTGGAAACAACCCAGATGTTTCTCAACAGGTAAACAGTTAAACAAACAGTAGTACATCCATCCATACCAAGGAATGCTACTTGACAATGAAAAGGAAAAGCTATTGATACACATAGCCTGGATGAATCTCCAAAGAATTAAGAAAGAGCCAATCCTTGGCTCGGCGCCTGTGGCTCAACGGGTTAAGGCGCCAGTCACATACACCTGAGCTGGCGGGTTCGAATCCAGCCCGGGCCTGCCAAACAACAATGACGGCTGCAACCAAAAAATGGCCGGGCGTTGTGGTGGGCGCCTGTGGCAGAGGCAAGAGACTCGCTTGAGCCCAGGAATTGGAGGTTGCTGTGAGCTGTGATGCCACAGCACTCTATCTAGGGTGACAGCTTGAGGCTCTGTCTCAAAAAAAAAAAAAAAAGAAAGAGCCAATTCTAAAAGTTTACATACTATATGATGCCATTCCTGGAATGAAAAAATTGTAAAAATGAAGAACAAATTAATAGTTGGCAGAAGTTAATGAGGAAGCGGAGTGACAGCAAAGTGGGCAGGTATAAAAGGCAACAGGAAGGATCCTTGCAGGGATGGAAATGTTCTGTATTCAACTGTATCAATGACAACATCCTGGTTCTGATAGTGTATTATTGTTTCCCAAGATATTACCATTGGGGGAAACTGGGTAAAAGTGTACAAGAGATCTCTCTGTATTATTTCTTATGTTTATATGTGAGTCTACAATTGTCTCAAAAGGAAAAGTTTAATGAAAACAAATTTGTACTTGCTTCTCTTTTAGTTTGGACAGCATCCCCTGAGTTTTCCCCATTTCTCAGAACTTGAAAGAAAAGAGAGAAGATAAATAGAAGAATATAAACACCAATTCTTATCATAAATCTCACAAGCAACCACACCAGGACTCAGCATAGAAACCCAAGAGACATACTAAATGCTTCTGGTTGACTGCAGTAAATACTTGCATTCAAGCCACATTAACCTTCCCAGCCATTTTTACACTTGGTCATGTCTGCTCTTCAACGGGGATATCTGATTAGAGTTACTCTAGAGCAAAGATGTTAAACACGACAGCCACTAACTACATGTGGCTATTGAGTATTGAAATATGCCTCATCTAAATTGAGATACATCACGAGTATAAAATATATACCTGATTCTCAATAATAATAAAAGAATGTAAAATATCTCCTCAGTATTTTTTTCTCCTTAGTATTTTTATATTGATTTTATGTTTAAATGATAACATTTTGCATGGGTTAAATAAGATAAATTATTAAAGTTAACTTCATCTGTTTCTTTTAATTTTTTTTTAAATGTTGCTGTTAGCAAATTTAAAATTACATGGTGGCTCACAGCATATTTCTATTGAATGGCACTGTCTTAGAGGTTAAAACTCAGAGTTAACAATTTCAAACAAGCTGACAGCAGTCAAAGAATATTTTTTGATGGCTGTAAAACTGGTTTTAACTTCATGAACAGATTCCAAATGCATTTACTTATCCATTTTAAAATAAAGGACATTCTCAGCTGGGTCTCTAAGGATCCCTAGATTTTGCTGAAAAGCATTAAGTGGTTAGAAACTGAATGTTCTAGGGAGCCGCCAAATTACTAAGCCAGAACATTGACTGAGAAATTTGGGCTTTACAGCCTGGAAAAAGGCAGCTGGAAGAATTCTCCAAATTCAGGGAAATGGAATATTCCTTTCATGAATTAGGAAAAAAACCCTGGCCCACATTTTTGTTTATGACATGCTCATACATCTCTTTCTGTTTCTGCCAGATCATTTCATTTGTGCCAGATATGAGAAGTTTTCAGTGAAGAAAGGCAAGTTTTCAAAAAGCCCAGACTTGCTCTGCATGACACATTAAAGGGTGGAGGGAAATGTCTTTCTAGTATATATTAAACTAATCTGCGTGCAAGTAGTATCCAGGCAGAGTGCTTTTGTGCATTCAAGATGTCTGTCTGTCCACTGTACTGTGTCTGCCCTTCATCCTGCTCTAGAGTCTGCATGACAAACTTGAACAAAGAGGGAATGATGGGTGCCATGAGCAGTCCTTCAGTCCCTTTTCAGGAACGGCAGGGCTATATCCATGGCCTGACAAGGTCACACTGTCTTACCTCCTCCCACCCAACAGCAGAACCTTTGCCCTCATCGTCTACTAAAGGGGTTCCCCACACATCAGCCCCAGGTGTGGTGTCATGAGGCAGCCTGTATTGTTCCCCAAACCAATAATACAAATAAATTATGTACATGCTGAATAACACTTCACTAAAAGCAAACTTAAAAGAATTTAAGGTAAAAAATACACTCCAAAATTTTACAAGATGGCCATAAATATACTTTACAAGGAGACCAAGGTGCTAAAATATACATGTCCAACAAACACAAATGTGGCTCTATCACAAGTTTGACTTAACACTAACATGTTAGCAACAATAAATAGCAAATGCTGAATAACAATTATTCTTGCCTTCATTATTTCATTCACTCATTCGTTTATTTATTTGACACAAAGTCTCACTGTTACCCAGGCTAGAATGTAGTGGCATCATCATAGCTCATTGTAGCCTGAACTCTTGGGCTCAAACTATCCTCCTGCCTCAGTCTCCTGAGTAGCTGGGACTACAGGTACAAGTCACCATAGCCAGCTATTTCTTATAGTTTTCATAAAAACAGGGTCATGCTATGTCACTCAGTCTGGTCTCAAACTCCTGGCCTCCAGAGATGCTCTTGCCTTGGCTTCCCAAAGTGCTAGGATTACAAGAGTGAGCCCCTGTTCCCAGCCTTTCTTGAATTCCTGAAATTTAGAAGGGAGATGATTTGGGTATCCCACCTTGCTGTAAAAGGTTTTCCAAAGAATTCTGAAATGATACTTCTTTTTTCTCTCAATTGATATTTCCTAATTTTGATAATATGTAACTGTGTTTATAGTGCTTTGTAAACAACAGACTTGGTAGTATATAATTTATAGATCAAAATTAAAAAAATCATGAACATTCCATTCTGGTCCCATTTGTACTTGGATTTCTCCAGTGATAGGGAACTCAAGTCCTCCCTTGGCAGTCCATTCCATCTTTAAATCTCCTCCTATATCTGCATACTTATCTTTCCTAGTTTCTTCTAGGAAATCAAAGATAAGGCAAATCCCTCTTCCTTATGACAGCCTCTTCATGTCCTCAGAGAGCTCTAATGCACTGGATTGTCTAGAGAATGAGAATCTGAGAAAGGTGAAGCAAAGGAAGTATCCACACTCTTGTGTGCTGAGGTGTTGAACCACTTTGGAAGTTATTTCACTTTTCGTGAAGATAAATCCCTCTCATCAGACTGTGCTCCTATTTATTTATTTGAGACAGAGTCTCACTAGGTAGAGTGCTATGGTGTGATAGCTCACAGCAACCTCAAACTCTCGGGCTGACATGATTCTCTTGCCGCAGCCTCGCAAGTAGCTGGGACTACAGGAACCCATCACAATGCCCAGTTTGCCTTTGTATTTTTAGTAGAGCCAGGGTCTCGCTCTTGCTCAGGCTGGTCTCAAACTCCTGAGCTCGAGCAATCCACCTGCCTTGGCCTCCCAGAGTGCTAGGATTATAGGCATGAGCCACTGTACCTGGCCAACATAATCATATTTAAATGAAGACATAAATATGCTTTTTGGAAAATAATCACTTTGTTCACGTAGAGGAAAACTTTCACTATGTAACGTTTCTGTTCAAGGTTAGTGTGGTGCACTGGGCTGTAGAAATTCCAGTAAGTGATTCTCCTTACGTGTGCATACAGTTTCTTCTTAAAGGCTACTCTTTGTGATGCCCGTTCACACATGATCTGCAAAGCACGTTCTGCTAAACCAACTGTTCTCATGCAGTGATGGATTCTGCCAGGTCCAAGGCGGCCTTGGGAAATTTCAAATCCCCTACCTTCACCTGTAAGAAAAAAAGGGGAACCTGAAAAGGGTCCAACCCATTCCTTTTCTTTTGCAGTTTTTGGCCAGGGCTGGGTTTGAACCCGCTATCTCTGGCATATGGGGCCAGCGCCCTACTCCTTTGAGCCACAGGCACCGCCCCATTCCTTTTCTTATCCATACAATTCGTGGGCAAATGAGCTGCCCTCAATAAAAATGTCATTCTGGTGAAAAAAATCAGCTTTATAATGAGGTTATTTCTGTTTTAAAAACCACCCTCATTAAATATTTCAAGCTAAGGAAAGCAGTATCTCTTGAGCTACTTTATTAGTGCTACAATAGATACAAGGGTCGATGAGACACAGTCCCAACACTGAGAATTGAGAATCCAGAAGAGGGGGCAAGGATACGGCTATTGAAAGAAACAAAGAATGCAGAAGAGAAAGATTTTCTGTTCACCATTATAACCTTAGGGCCTGCAGGGGTCAGTGGCTTGTGGTGTGAATGGGGTGAGAAACAAAATCATTTCTGAGAGGTGGTATCTGAGAGGTTCACTGAGGTTCGTGTAGGATTTCCATGAGCAAGAGGATAGAGTGATTTGGGGCATATAGTGTTCAGAGTTATTTATGTTTCTAACTTGTATATAAGACCTGATTTCAAAAAGTACTGAGACTTTCTTAAAACAAATAGAGGCCTACAGATTCTGTTTTAGGAAAAAGCGTGTTGCTCTGAATTGCATACCTCATATAGTTAGCCATGTTTTTCAATGGACGTGATTACAGAGCCACATCCAACACTTAAATAAAGCCTTACCCTTCCACCTGGGAAACTCCATCAAATGGAAAACTTTTCCTTGATAAACAGAGCAAAAAGAAAGGAAATTATCTAAATTAAGATAGACTGTGCATCTTTCCCAGATTTAGTCCTGAAAATATTATTATACAATACTGGAGAATCATTTATCCAAATTTATCTCACCTAGGATTAAATTGGTGGCAGGAACACGTACTTGATTAAAATGGATCTCAAAATGTCCTCCATGAAAATGGTCTATAAAATAGAAAATAAAATTTTAAAGAGCAATCTGAGATATTAATTAATCTGCCAAAGTATAATTAATCAAAGAGAGTGAGATTTAGATGACCCCCTTTTCATGAACAGTCCTGGGTAGACCTGAGCCCAGAAACCCCTAGCAGCCCAGAAAACTCATCAACTCTTCAAGTTAGAGCGATCTTACAAGTCATTTGATCCAGAGGGTTTCTAATTTATTCTCTTAAGTTGAAGAGCTAGGAAAACAAAAAACAAAAGCTCCACAGCTCCACCCAGCCCTATTACTTCTTTGAAATATTTTATATATGGGATTCCAAAAAAAATTTTGCTTAAGAAAAGAGGATTTTGCTTGGAAAAAAAAAGTTTCAATGTTTAAGAACTTGAAAGTTAAGTGGTGTAAGTCCGAGTCCTCATTTTCCTCATTGTGGAAACCAATGCCTGACGCTGCACAGGACCTGCCTGAAATCACAGAGGAGGTTCGGCGTTAGTGACTACTGAGAGACCAGAAGGTTTATGTCCAATCTGTACTTGTTCCACCAAGGGTGTGCCTCCTGCAAATGCTGGTGCTTGAATCACTGAGACTGGGAACACATTTACATTTACATCTTTGTATTATCTTTCCTCTTCCTTGCCAAGTTCTAGAGATAATCTCATGCTGACTCTACACCCTTTTCCTATTGGACTAGATATCAATAATCAACTTTCTCCACACTGTTTCTTTTGGCCTTAGAAATAGGGCATTGGAGAGGTGCTGATAGATTTTTCATACTGAAAATTCAAACTTAGTCTCTGCAATGGATTCTATTTGCAGCTGAAGTTTATTTTAAATACACTTTTTGTGTCTTTCAGGCTATAGCTCCACAAGCCAACAATTTCTCATGTGCAGTTTGTTCCCAATGAGCTTATTTATACCTTCTTGCCACCCTAGCTTAATTTGGGGGGTCCATCCTACTGCTGTATCCTACAGAAGGTGAGGATGTCAAATGTTCTATAAAACTACAAGTCTTCTATCTGCCACTTGCATATATTCATTAGTTATATTCAATTTTATAGGGGAAACCTGAGTCACCACAGAACTTCAAGTTCAATCAATTTTTCCAAAGCATTTACCACCTGCTAACATTCTATATAATCTACTCATCTATATATTCATAGCTATTTCCTGTCTTCTTGTAATCTCTTCAAAGGCAAGGATCTTAGTCTACTGTGTTTTGTAATGCATTCCATGTACCTAGTAGTACTCAGCACTCAATAAATACTTGCTGAGTGGGTGACCTGAACAGCATGGACCTAACAGACATGTGCCCAGGACAGGTGCAGGAAAGAAAGAATCCTTGCTTCTCAGAAATTCCACTCAAGGGCAGAAGGAAGGAAAAGTCTGTATTCAAATAAGTCAAAACTCATTGCTTATTAACAGTTCTTATAGGTTGAATGATCATGAAAGCTAAACTGGGAGATGAAAATCAATGCCACTGTGGATTTATCTATGTCTCTCTCATTAATTCATTCTCATGGATGACAGAGAGAAGGCTGGTGGAATTATTGTTCCTTACAGACAATCTGTCCTTTCCTGAAAACTAAACAAAAGTTTAGTTTCATTTGTTCCATTCTGAATTCCTCTGGCATTTATATTAAGACAGTTGTCAGAGCCAAAGAGATTTCTAAGAATACGTCTGACATGCAGGGTAGACGTAAAGTTTGTGTGCAATTTACTATGTCAAACTACTTTATTTTATTTATTTTTTTTGAGACAGAGTCTCAAGCTGTCACCCTGGATAGAGTGTGTGGCATCACAGCTCACAGCAACCTCCAGTTCCTGGGCTCAAGCGAGTCTCCTGCCTCTGCCTCCCAAGTAGCTCGGACTACAGGTGCCCACCACAACGCCCAGCCATTTTTTTGGTTGCAGCCGTCTTTGTTATTTGGCGGGCCCGGGTTGGATTCGAACCCGCCAGCTCAGGTGTACATGGCTGGTGCCTTAGCCTGTTGAGCCACAGGCGCCGAGTCTGACAAACTATTTTAAATTGCACATGAACTTTATGTCCACCATGTATTGAAATGCTATCTATTCCCTGCAATGCTAATGCATATTTTAATCTTCTTGCTTGCTAATGCATGGGGATATTTACTGAGTACTTACCCATATAGCCAAAAACTGACAAAGGCCTTATTATTTCTACTCCAGGTGTGTTGATAGGAACAAGAACCATGCTGTGTTGTTTGTGTCTAATCAAAAGAAAAATAGTGTTAGGAAAAGTTAGTTGCTAAGCAGAAAAATAAAACAGATGTCAGGCAAAGTAATTATCTCTTTGTTGTTGTCATTATTATATAATCATATAAGCAATGATGACTGGGACGGAAACCATGTGTAAGACATACACCAAGCACCATCTGGTGCAGGGTGTGATATGGAACAAAGAAATAATTTGAAAATAAGTGAAGTTTTTACTCTGAGTTTTCTCAGTGCTCAACACTGATAATTGGGAACTCAAATGAAAAATCAAACATTATAAGACTATTGCCATCGATCTACCTAATCACTTTATTATTATTGGCAGTTCTGAAATGGTTTATGTCTAATAATCTGGTCCAAATAGCTTTGCTGATTTAGTAACACATTCTAATGCTGGAAATTCCACAGTGAAGAATGTACAGCAACACTCCCTAAAATGTTTTCCAAATACATCTTCAGCAAAGTACTTGTGAAATACAAATGTGACTTTTAATATCAGAACAATTTTATGTTATGATTTATGAGCCCAAATAGTACACTTTAAGTAAATTAAGTAAGTAGGGAGAAAGACAGACTTTTATTCCTATGTATATTTTTCTTTTTATTTATTTAATTTAATTAATTTATTTTGAGACATAGTCTCAAGCTGTCACCCTGAGTAGAGTGCTGTGGTGTCACAGCTCACAGCAACCTCCAACTCTTGGATGTAGCAATTTTCCTGCTTCAGCATCCCAAGTAGCTGGGACTACAGGCACCTGCCACAACACTCGGCTATTTTTCTGTTGCAGTTGTCATTGTTGTTTTAGCAGGCCTGGGCTGGGTTTGAACCCGCCAGCCTCAGTGTGTGGCCGGCACCCTACCCACTGAGCTATGGGCGCTGCCCTAGAGTTTTTCAATCAGAATTATTTTATAGGCAGGATGTGGTGGCTTTGGGAGACCAAGATGGGAGGATTATTTGAGGCTGGCAGTTCAAAACCCTATCTATTAAAAAAAAAAAAAAGCCTGGTATGGTAGCACATTGCTATAGTTCCAGTTAGCCTGGAGAATAGAGAATGAGGCAGGAGGATCACTTAAGCCCAGGACTTTGAGGCTGCAATAAGCTACGAGATACCACTGCACTCCAGCCTGAGTGACAGAGGGAGAACCTGCCAAAACAAAAGAGAAAGAAAGAAAGGAGGGAAGGAAGGAGGCAGGAGGGAGGGAGGGAAGAAAGAAAAGAGAAGAGAAGAGAAGAGAAGAGAAGAGAAGAGAAGAGAAGAGAAGAGGAGAGAAGAGAAGAGAAAAGAAATAAAGAATTATTTCATTTGTATTACCTGGAGAGAGAAATATTTTTAGTTCTTCCCAAAACAATTGCAATTTTGCACTTGGGATTCCCAGCTCCTAAAACAAGGATGAAAATAAACAATATAGATTATAAAAGGAAATTACTGGTTTGACAATTGACCTTGAAAGTTCTAATCTTTCCAAGTTTATCTGCCAAAAAAACAAATGAGGAAAAAATTTTTGATTAAGATAATAATACCTATATACAACACTGTACATCATCCAAGAAAAGTGATTGGGCAAGGCCAAGAATAGACTCCATTAATGAAAGCTTCTATGCAAAAATAACCAAAGTCAAAGAAGCATGCAACAGCTCTAACTACTAAGACAAAGTGAAAACTCTCCCATTTACACCATTTCAAACATCAGCACACTAGAAATTTGTGAAATTTTATGTCTAATATAGCATCTTATATATCCACATATCTGAGGCTCTGATCCCACCTTCAGTAAACATAGTTCCTATTTATTGATTTGCAAAGGGTCATAAATTTGAAAATGTACTGTAATTCTCATTTGAATGCAAAATTTTATTTTATCACAGTTCAGAAGTCTGTGGCAACTGTCCCCAGGGGTCTTCTTGCAGAAAAGTACATTTCATGTTCATCCGCAAGTCTAAGCCCCCTGTTTCTCAGGGAAACTCCTATTTAACTTTCTTTCCTATTACAAGGCCATAAACAATTAACTGGATTAGACTAGGCTAAACATATCTATACAAAGTCTCAAATTATCAAATTCTTTTGTTAGAGAGAAGAGGTCTATTATACTTCAAACATTAGCACTTACATTTGAAAATTTGAAACTCCTTATAGTTGAGTCTCTGGCTCTAGTCAAGAAGCAAATGAAATAGAGCATACAACTATAGCTCTTACTGAGTTTCCAGTCCATCTAAGGAGATAGATGTTCAAATAAAAATAAAAAGCTATACAATGGAAGTAATATAAAATTTCCTAAAGTTCAGAGTGGAAATTGAGCTGGTAGCTTTTCTAAAACCAACTTGAAGAGATTCAAAATGACAGAAATATTTTTTTGCCTCTCATGGCTCATGAAATCCCATTGAAACAAAAATATGAAAGTGCAATCAAGGCATAACATCATAAAAAGCAGTGCAGGTGAGGCACAGGATTGGGGATGTTGGGGACCACCAACAGATGAGAGATTTCAATAAATAATTGGAAAACAGGTGGAGGCAAGTGGATTAATGAAATGGGCAGAGAAGTCAGGGTCTAGAACAGTGATTTTCAACTAGTGGCACACCGGTGTGCCATGAGAAGAACTTAGGTGTGCCGAGAAAAATTTTAAAGATCATTAATTAAAGTATTTTCAAAAGAAGTTCAAAGCATAGTAAGTACACTCTTTCTTTTTACTCTTTTGTTTTTTGAGCACCGTTATGTGTCCCATGAAAGTTTAACTATAGGCTCAAGTGTGCCGTGAGATAAAAAAGGTTGAAAAACATTGGTCTAGAAAATGTTGCAAGGAACTGCACAGGGAGAAGGTTCTGGCCTCGGAGTCAGAAAGTATGACTGAGAAGTGAGGCTACAAGAGAGAGATCAATCTAAGATTTTTAAGTAGGCCAATGTAGCTGGTGGCATTCTTATGGGCAAGTATTGACACTGAGATTGAAGAAGAAGAATATATATTAGTGGTATGTTACAAAGAATTGACTAAACTCATTCTGATACTTGGGGGTGAGGTACTGCCTGAAAACTAGCTTCCCATCAGCTAATTCTAAAGTAAATTCCAGTGCTCTCCCCATTCTTACAAAATTCCTTCTCAGGAGAGAAACAGCCTGGAAAAGAGCTCTAAGTTAGTAACAGAGAAAACCTAAATCACCTCCCTTTTCTTTTCTCTGAAGTCTGAACAGAAAAACCAAGAATCTGTGACATGTGAAAAGAATAAGAAACATTAAGGAGAATGACCAAAATAAACTGGAAAACTGACCACAAAGGAATGAAATAAAACAAGAAACAGGAAGAACATAAAAACAACAACAAAATAGAGCTAACCAAACAAAAATTCTAGTTAGTATAACATGAGACATACAAAGGTATTCTAAAATAAAAAACCAGAAAGTATGCTATGACACAGGAAAAATTCTAGAACAAAGATATAGAAAACTTTTTTTTTTTTTTGAGGCAGAGCCTCAAGCTGTCACCCTGGATAGAGTGCTGTGGCTTCACAGCTCACAGCAACCTCCAATTCCTGGGCTTAAGCAAGTCTCTTGCCTCTGCCTCCCAAGTAGCTGGGACTACAGGCGCCCGCCACAACGCCCGGCCATTTTTTGATTGCAGCTGTCATTGTTGTTTGGTGGGCCCAGGCTGGATTCAAACCCGCCAGCTCAGGTGTACGTGGCTGGCGCCTTAGCCTGTTGAGCCACAGGCACCGAGCCAGATATAGAAACTTTTAGAGATAAGCACATGATTGCTAAGACATAAAGTTTAATAGAAACACTAAAAATTTAATTGAGAAAATTTCCAATAAGTCAAAGAAAACTGTAGAGGCTGAAAATAGGAAATCAAAAATAACAGATACTTAGAGCCAAAACATAAAGTCCAACATCAGAGTAAAAGCAGTCCAAGAAAAAGAAAACAGAAAAATCCATGAAATAATTATATAGAAGAAAATTTGTACAACTGAAGAATACAAAAAAGAGTCTTCAGATCAAAAGAGCCATTGACTGGCAAAAGAAAATCCATCAGATATGTGCTTATAACATTTCAAAACACCAATAATCAAGAAGAAATCCTAAAAGGTTTCAGACAGAATAAAACATGCCTCCTAAAAAGAATAAAAATTGATTGGCATCAGACTTTCTGTCAGCCACAAGAGATGCTAGATGAAAATGATTAATTCATGGAATTCTATACCCATCTAAACTATCAATTTCTGTAAAGGCAGAATAAATACATATCCAGACACATCAGAGCTCGTGGAATTTACCTATTATGTACCTTTGAAAAACATTTAAAATCAGATCATCTTAGAAAGGGAAGAAAGGGGAAGAAAGCAGTATCTTTAAAATGAGAGACTCTGGGCCGGGCATGGTGGCTCATGCCTGTAATCTTAGCACTCTGGGAGGTCAAAGGCAAGTGATTACTTGGACTCAGGAGTGTAAGACTGGTCTGAGCAAGAGTGAGACCTGGTCTCTACTAAAAATAGCCAGGCATCATGGCAGGCAGCTATAGTCCTGGCTACTTAGGAGCCTGAAGCAAGAAGATCACCTGAACCTAAGAGTTTGAAGTTGCTGTGAGCTATGATGCCACAGTACTTTACCCAGGGCAACAGAGTGAGAGACTCTGTATCACAAAAAAATAAAATAAAATAAAATAAAATAAAAAAATTACTCTGTTCCTCTCCAGCTAGTGTTGATTCCTAGGAGACACCTTTGACTCACTTAAAGCTTGACTCACAGGTGGCGCCTGTGGCTCAGTGGGTAGGGCGCCAGTCCTATATACCAAGGGTGGCAGGTTCAAACCTGGCCCTGGACAAATTACAACAACAACAACAACAAAAAAAAGCTTGAATCATAAGACTGCTTTCTCCATAGCCACACCCATAAGAATAAGAACATAAGAATTATAAGAATATGCAATTGTGGCTTGGTGCCTGTGGCTCAACAGGCTAAGGCACCAGCCATGTACATCTGAGCTCGTGGGTTTGAACCAGCCCGGGCCCGCCAAACAACGGTTGACGGCTGCAACCAAAAAATGGCCGGGCATTGTGGCAGGCGCCTGTAGTCCCAGCTACTTGGGTGGTGGAGGCAGGAGACTCGCTTGAGCCTAGGAGTTGGAGGTTGCTGTGAGCTGTGATACCACAGCACTCTATCCAGGTGACAGCTTGAGGCTCTGTCTCAAAACAAAAAAGAGATCAGTCTGAGCAAAAGCGAGATCTCATCTCTACAAAAAAAAAAAAATGCAATCGTGTGTGTATATATATATATGATTTTATCTATGACTAGAAAGAGAGAGGTCTTTTAACTGGAATAGGAAATTAAAAAAGAAAACATTAAATTAGCCAACAGATGTAATCCTAGCTGCTCACACTGCACTCAGACAACAAATACGTTAGGCAAATTGACTCTCCCATTTCTTCCCTCAAATATATGACTTAGTGTCTGTATTATGTATGAGACAGAAAGAAAAACCATTTTTTCCACCACTCTGAGTGTTTCTAATCTAATTACTAAATACACATGTTTCAAATAAAATAATATAAAGTAGGAAAGTATTATGCTGAAAAGGAATGAATTTATTTTTCATTAAAAGAAAAATGTAAGTAGTTTCATAAATATAAGAAAAACGTAATACTGTTCAAATAAATCATTATACCTCAAAAAGTCTGTGGTACGTGCACTAACATTAGACAACAAAGGTCCTTAATTCAGTTGAAATACATTTCCTTTATATCAATAATTAGTGAAAGTTTTAGAATTTTGAGTTGGTTCTTCTTTCAAACCACAATATCTCTCTCTTTCCTCATCATCTGGAAATCCAATTACACATAATCTTGACTATTTGACTAATTCAGAGTCCCTAGGACAATTCATTTCTTTCAATCTTTTCTTAAAATAGAAAATCTCTATGATTTGACTTCAAGTTCATTAACTCTATTCTCTGTCATCTCCATTATGGTATTAAGTCTAGTCAGTGAAATTTTTTCAAATGTTTTTAAGTTCTGATATTTCTACTTGGTTCTTCTTTAGGTTTTCTATTTCCTTTCTGATATTTCCTGTCTTTTTATTTTTCTCAACCTTATTGAGCAAATTTATAATAGCTGCCTTACGTCCTTGTTGGATAATTCTAATATCTGGATCATTTTGGAGGTGGCCTTGAAAATGGGGTCATGTTTTTCTTATTTTTCATTTGTTGAGTAATTTTAGATTATATTCTTGACATTGTGATTGCTTTGTTTTGAAACTCTGAATTCTGTCATGTTCTTCCACAGAGTGTTGATAAACTTTGGTAGAGTAAACTGTCTATCTCAATTTAAGTGGATAGGAGGTCAAATTTCAATTTAGTTCTTGTTTTTTAGCTGCAAGGTGCTTTGAGTCTGCCCTGTGTGTGACTTTAAGAGGCCTCTAGAGAGAGACCTGGGCAAAGTTTATACATGAAACCTGGAGTTCTGTTTTTGTCCCGTTCTCCTTTCTGGGAATACCGACTCCTCCTCCCTCATTTTCCAGCAGCGATGGCTCTCCTAGACACTATCCTCTACTTTCTCAAGACAGAGACCTGAGTGTGCTAGAGAAGCTTCAGCTTTCCCCATACCACACTGTATCGTCAGGCTAAAGTCTGAAAATAGACAGCTCGTCTGTGCCTGTCTCATCTTCCTACTAAATCAGCTTGCCGTTGTTCACTCCCCAGAGAGTTGCAGTAGCTTTTCAGTTATTGTCACTGAGAAGGTTAATCTTAAGCATTCACTCCACCACGTAGGCAGGGAAACTGTCCTAGAATTGTCTCCGTTAAATGCCACCCCAAATCAGATCTTCACTTATCCAGTGTGATAATTTCTTATATATTCATGTACAAAAATGGGTTTATAGTCATGAAAAATACATGAATTATATCAGCTGAAGTTTGAGAAATGCAATGCTCACCTTAAAATTAGAAAAAAATTAGAAGTTCTAAATCTCAAAACCAATAAAACCAAGTTAAAATTCTAACTGCCTCAATTATTCTGTACTATAACACATGTAAACAAAAATATAGTCATAATTAAAATTCAATTATTCTAAAATCATTGCTCATAAGGTGAGTTCAAGTTTTTCTGTTTTTTTTTTTTTGGCTGGGGCTGGGTTTGAACCTGCCACCTCTGGCATATCTGGCCAGCGCCCTACTCCTTTGAGCCACAGGCGCTGCTCAAGTTTTTCTGTTTTTTTAAGAGATGGAGTCTCACTGTGTTTCTCAGGCTAGAGTGCTGTGGTGTCAGCCTATCTCACAACCTTTAAGCCATCTTCCTGCCTCAGCTTCCTGAGTAGCTGAGACTAGAGGTAACTGCCATAATGCCTGGCTAATTTTTCTATTTTTAGTAGAGAAGGAGTCTCACTATTGCTCAGCCTGGTCTCTAGCTCATGAAATCAAGAGCTCCTCCTACCTTGGCCTTCCAGAGTGTTAGGATTACAGATGTGAGCCACTGTGCCTGGCCAAGTTGCTTCAAATTTAATAGAATCTACTTTTTAATTAGTTCTAAAATGGCCATTCCCATTTGGACTACTGAGAAAAGATGCCCCATTCACGTATTTCAAAGTTAACTTTAAAGAATCTTGAATGTCATATTCTTCATGGTGAATCCACTAGATTGTCCTCATTTTTTCAAACATGTCTGACTTTGCAAATTGTGTATCATTGTTTATATTTGCAAGAGTGTGTCCTTCTGGTCTTTTTCTTTTTCTGAGACAGGGTATTATTCTGTCACCTAGGCTGGAGTACAATGGTATGATCATAGATGACTGCAGCCTGGAACTCTTGGCTTAAGCAATCGTCTTGCCTCAGCCTCCAAAGTAGCTGAGACATCCTTGATGTGTGCCAGCAGGTCTTGAACTCCTGGCCTCAAGTGATCCTCCAACTAGGATTATAGGTATGAGCTACTACACTCAGCTGTCCTGATTTTTACAGGTGCTAACAGGTCAAATCAAATATTGCTATGGTCTGAGTGTCTGTGCCTCCCAGACTCTAACTGAATTTATATGCTGAAATCCTAATCCCAAGCTGATGGTATTTGGAAGTAGAACTTCTGGCAGGTAATTGGATACATAAAGGAGGTAATTAGGTGATTAAAATGGGATTAGTGTCCCTACAAAAGAAGCTTCAAGAAGCTTGGTCACCCCTTGCACCACATAAGGACACGATAAGAAGGTGCCATCTATGAAACAGAAAGTAGGCTCTCAACAGACACTAACTCTACGGGTGCCTTGATCTTGGACTTCTCAGTCTCCATAACCACAGAAAAAAATGTCTGCCGTTTATAAACTACCCAGTTTATGGTTCTGTGTCACAGCAGTCTGAATTGTCTAAGACAAAAAAATGAATTTCACTAATCTGAGGACCAACCCAAGGAGCACTGGGATGACTCGACGGCAGAGGGTACCATTCCACTTCACTGTGGATCTTAGCTAGGATTCCTCAGCTGGAAATGCTCAGCTGGGGAATGTTTTGGTCCCGGCTGTGCAAGGATATATATTCATACTTTGACTCTTAGAGATTATAGAGGAAGAATCTTTTATAGAGTGACTCTTCTAATTTTCAACTGAGTGCTTTTCTACTTAGAGTTGTCTTCAAAGTTTTAGTTATAAGAAGCCTTGGCCAGTGCCTAAAGGCCTATAGGCTAGGTTGAAGGGTTGGGGTGACTTGCCCCAAATAATGCAGTCTCTTTGGTGGACACAATTCTGAAAGTCAAATTAGAACATGATGGCATAATTTGGGGTTCATTTTCATTATAGATCATTTCTTTCTCTATTCTCCATCTAGATAATCAAAATTTTGGGTACATTTTTTAGATTCTAGATAACTAGAAACTGAATCCTTCAAAAGAAAATCTCCTCTCCTCTCCAATTCTTTGAATTATGGATCCAAACTCTTTTTTCCTCAATATGTAGAATCTATATAAGTTCTGTAAGTTCCCAATAGATTTCAGATAGCAAGTAAATTTTGATGAAAGTCAGGAAATAAGGCAAATACTTTTTTGCCTCTGTCTTGCTAATATGGAGAAAAATTTAGATTCTAAAGAAAACCCCAAAAAACCTCCTAATGTGGCTATCTTTTTGTGATCATTAAGTACAGGAAGTAAGGGTGAATACATAGTTTGTAGAATTTGAAATATCTGTATTTAACCTTGATGTTTTAAAAAAAATGAGAAAAAGCCTTCACAAATACATCATCTCCTCTTAGCTACAAGCAAGATTTGGCAGGTGTAGAAGCTGAAACACCCTTCTTTTAAAGATAATTTTTGCTGTTTTATATCATTTTAGTTAGTGAACAGGATACCAAATGTCATAAATAAAATATATTAGAGGAAATATGAAAAGAAAAGAGAATATTTTTGTGTCATAGGCCTTCATGAATAAAAACAAATGGCAAAGATAAAATAATTTTGATTTGAATCCAGATTCTGTATATTTCAAGACTGCTTAAGTGCCAGAATTATCTCAGGCTGAAAATTATATTTCTTTGTTATGTGCTGGTAATTTTTCATTTCTTAAGCTTTCACAACCATATGGTTATCAACAAAATCATTTTCTTTTCCTTTCCTTTTTTTTTTTTTTTTAAAGATAGAGTCTAACTCTGTTGCTCCAAACTAGAGTGCCATGGTGTCATCTTAACTCCCAGCAACCTCAAACTCCTGGGTCCAAGGGTCCTCCTGTCTCAGCTCCCAAGTGGTTGGGACTACAGGCACCCACTAAAACGCCTGTAGAGACAGGGTCTCATTCTTGTTCAGCCTGTTCTCTAACTTCTGAGATCAAATGATCCTCCTGCCTTGGCCTCCCAGAGTGCTAGGCTTACAGGCATATGTGCCCAACCAACAAAATCATTCTCTAATTAAAGGGAACATGACAAGTAGAAAAAAATATGACCACTGGATATGAATGTGGTCTGTAACAATTAAGAAAGTGATATAAACAAATGTATAATATGAAGTACAGTTAGCCATTTACAAAATCTCAAGTTTCTTTTTTTTAACCAACATTAAATTTTTGAGATGGTATGCTTAAATTTAATTTAGTTTTAGCTTTACTATTAACAACTCAAATTATAATTAAAAAAAAAATTGAGGGCAGTGCCTATGGCTCAGCGAGTAGGGTGCTGGACCCATATACTGAAGGTGGTGGGTTCAAACCCAGCCTTGGCCGAACTGCAAAACAGAAAAATAGCCAGGCGTTATGGTGGGCGCCTGTAGTCCCAGCCACTCGGGAGGCTGAGGCAAAAGAATCGCGTAAGCCCAGGAGTTGGAGGTTGCTGTGAGCAGTGTGACAAGACGGCACTCTACCGAGGGCGATAAAGTGAGACTCTGTCTCTATAAAAAAAAAAAAATTGAGTTAAATACCATTTTACGATAAAATTTCCACTTGTTAAAGAAAAAAAAAAAGGTTCATTATACAACCCCATAGTTAAAGCAAAAAACAATGCCATGTGTTCTATGGAGCATGTGTTATTTTTAATTGGAGAAATAAACCTTTGAAATTCACTGAATCCAGTTCTAGGTGTATATCTAAATAACACACATATATATTCAAAAATGTTACATGGTACTGCTGTTGCTATTGTTATTACAGACAATGGTTGCATCCAAATAAATTCCAAATAATCAAATTACGAGATACTAGAATAAAATAATATTTATTAAATCTCTAAATGGGAAAGAATTTCAAACCTTATAAATGATAAATGAGGCTAGGTATGGTAGCTCATGCTTATAGTTTTAGCTCTTTGGGAGGCTGATGCAGGAGGATCACTACAGGATAGTAGTTCAGGACCAGTCTGGCCAACATAGCAAGACCTTATCTCTAGATAAAAATTAAAAAGCTAGCCAGGTATGGTGGTGCACACCTATAGTTCCAGCTACTCTGGAGGCTGAGGCAGGAGGGTGACTTGAGCCCAGGAGATTGAGGCTGCAGTGTGCAATGATCACACTGTGATGATCAAGCCCTCTAGCTTGGGTGACAGGGTGAGATCCTGTCTCCAAAGATAAGTAAATAAATAATGATGAATGAAATCAAAAGAAAAAGATATTTGCTTTGTCTACAGAAAATTCTTATATGTTAAAAGACAAAATTAAAAAGCAAAAAAACAAAAAGAGAGAGAGAGAATATTTCAATATTTATAACAAAATGTATACAAAGTTATATCCCTGGAACATTAAAAACACCTGAAAATCAGTTTAAAGATGGGGAAGGAACACAATGGCAAAAAGAGAAAATGAGAATAATAAAAGACATTTTAAAAAAGTGTTTAACTTGGCTTGGCGCCTGTGGCTCAACGGGCTAAGGCGCCAGCCATGTACACCTGAGCTGGCGGGTTCAAATCCAGCCTGGGCCCGCCAAACAACGACGGCTGCAACCAAAAATGGCCAGCCATTGTGATGGGCACCTGTAGTCCCAGCTACTTGGGAGGCGGAGGTAGGAGACTCGCTTTAGCCCAGGAATTGGAGGTTGCTGTGAGCTGTGATGCCATAGCACTCTATCCAGGGTGACAGCTTGAGGCTCTGTCTCAAAAAAAAACAAAGTGTTTAACTTTACAGCTCATCAAATAAATGCAGTTTTGAGCAATAACTAAGTGCTGTTTTACCTGTTAACTGACAAAGATAAATACAACAGCAGTTTATGACCCAGTATTTCACATGGGCAGGCAAGATCAGGTAAGTGGTACTGAACCTGTTACAAGTCATTTAGAAAGCAAGGTGGTAGTAAAACAAAACATTCTATTAGCCAAGTTTGAGGAAAATAGGTACTTCCACACATAAATGGGAGGGAGAAGAATTATGGAGTACAGTTTGGCAGGATCCATCAAAATACAGATTTACTTAGTCTTTGCCACATCAATCCAACTTCTAGGATTTATCTTACAGATATAGCTAGCTGTTCCTGTATGAAATGACAGAGGCACAAGATTCTTCATTGCAGTAGTAGTATTTGTATTTGCAAAGAAATGGGCATAAATCAATCTCCACCAATAGGAAACTGTTGGAATATACTACTGAATGTCCACATAATAGAACTCTTCTAGAAAGAATAAGGAAGCTTTCTATGCACTGATATGAAAGAACTCCATGATCATTATTCAGTGTGAATGGTAAGAATACTCTGTATGGAAATGTACTATAAGGAAAAAAAGAAATAGTTATATATGTAGACATATTCTTCAACATTCTTCATAGTCTTAATCTAGTGGGGTGAAGTTAAGTTCAGTTTGCCACAATATATACAAAGATGCTTTCCATAATATTATTTGTAATAACAAAAGAATGGAAACTATCTAAGTCCTGTATCAGGAGGACAGTAAAACACATAAAACAAGGTTAGATCAATTGCTTGAATTAAAAATGGCCTGAGACTGAAATAACTTCTGCAGGTGGAGACTGAACCTGGCCTTGCACGAGAACTAAATAAAGCAACCACCATGCAAATCTGAGGACAGTCAAATGCAAATAGACCATGAGGGCCAAATCTGCATAAATTTCTCTTCTTTCTTTTTTGTTTGTTTGGAAGTTTGGGAAAAATAAACAGCTTCCTCCACCCAAAGACTTTAAAGTTTTGTATTCTAGTCCCAGAAGAAAAAGTTTACAATAGAGGAAGAGAGTTAAAAACCCTGGAGAAAGACACATTTTGGAATAAGCATAGACACAGAAGAGTTCAGTAAAGCCAGGAAGCATCTATTTAAGCAAAATATTAAATGACACATTATAAAAATGATAAAATCCACCATAAATGCCTAATGATTACTCATATTTAGTCTTTGATAATTTAGCCTTAAAAAGATAATTTTCTGGGTTAAAATCATTTTTGTTTTCTTTCATTGACAGAAGAACTTTAGGGAATATTTGTTTTTCTTCTTTTCTTTTCTTTCTTTTTTTTTGGGGGGGGCAGTCTCACTCTGTTGACCTGAGTAGAGTGCTATGGCATCATCATAGCTCACAGGAACCTCAAAGTCTTGGGTTCTTGGGTTTAAGTAATTCTTTTGCCTCAGCATCCTGAGTAGCTGGAACTACAGGCATGTGCCACAATGCCTGGCTAATTTTTCTATTTTTAGTAGAAATGAGATCTTGCTCTTGCTCAGGCTGGTCTTGAACTCCTGAGATAAGGGATCCTCCTGTCTTGGCCTCCCCAAGTGCTAGGATTACAGGCATAAGCTACTGCCCCTGGCCAGGAATATTTCTTTGGATATTATCCACAAGTACTTGCTGGCTGCCTGGATGTTCTTGGGTGGATTCCCTTCTTGGCTTAGCAGACAGTTGCTTAGCTGCAGGAACTTCCTTGCTCTTTTTGGCTAAGCAGAAACTTTGGAAGGTCTGTAGTTTTTTGGAATAAGATGGAATTCATTCCAAGTTGTAACCTAGGATATTTAAGAAGTTGTATTTAACTTGACAGGATGGTTTTACATAAAATAAAAGATGAAGTTCTCACAAGGTTAAATTTCAGGAAAGCCTTTGACACAAAATAAAGGCGGAGTGTAAAGTGAAAACAAAAGTACTCGGAGTTAGAGATGTCATTTGATTTTACTTGCTGCAGTCAACACTGCTTGCTCCTTCCTCTCTGGTGACTGAAACAGGTTGGTTCTGTCTATCTTTTTTCATTGTGACTTGGTTATGATTTTTTTTAAAGCCCAACGACTTTGTATATTTAACTATGTAGTGGAGTCTTGATGCATAAAGTTTAAATGCTTTCATGTGCAGAAAAAAGCTATTTGAAAATAGTTGTATGCTTTAATCTTAGAATGAAGATCTGAATACAGCAAGAAGAAAATATTTTTAAATACCATATTACTTGCCTGCAAAACTTTGTTAAGGAGAAAATAGACTTTGCTATACCCTTTTTTTCCTGCTTTCTTTTGAAAATACTAATTTTTTTGTTCTAATAAAAAAAATATTTAAATGTGTTTCCAGATATCTACCAGAAGGATAATTTCTGGGAATAATTTTCATTCTTACTTTATTTACTCATACTTTTAGTAAGATTAATTCTTACTTTAGAACACTCTTCTTTAACATCTTACACTATCTGGCCATCCTATTTCTTATTATCAGGTTTAAGATTTCAGTGAGAAAAAAAAGAACAAAGTTCATAATTATGTTAATAATTAATGCAGAAGACAATGAAGACCACATAGACTTCCAGACTGGAATTTTAAAAATAATTTTTATGTTAAAAATAGTCATTTAAAATAGTCAGCACCTGGGTTTTACATAATAAAAGTGGTTCTTCTTTGTGGTATCTTTCCTCTGGGCCTTCTTTACTGTGCTTTACTAATTTAAAAAGAATTAGCAGGGATAAGAATGTTCCTTTGAAAATGTAGCCTGAGTTGGCACACTTTTTAAAAAATAGTATTTTCATTATCGATTCTGCAAGAATATTTGAGATTCTTCAAAGGACAAAATAAACGAAGGAAGTTAGAAAAGATAAAGGAAAAGGAAAACAAAAACAGCACTAGAATAAAAACATTGAAAGTTATTATTATATACATTTTAAAACTTGTGAATTTTGTGCAAACTTATCTCAATACTACAGGGAGCTAGTAGTCAGCTAACAATATAGTAGTATAATAACTTCATGTTGAGATAGGAGATTCCCGGCATACCATCTATCCACTCTACAGTAACAATCTGATTACCTTTAGTTTGACAGCTATTTACTGGGCACCCAGTGTGTGACAGGCATGTTAATAAGGTTTTAATTACAAACAGAAATCAAATAATTTATATTTGGGGGAACTCAGAGTCCAAGTAAACCAGGTAGACTAGGAAATACAACTTTTTGAGAGGATGGGATCAGTTCTCTGAGAGGTATGTAGGATTGTTTTATATCAGGAAGTTCTTCTGAGGAGGGGAAACCAAGATAGTTGAGTGGGAATTGGCCCTTCAAAGGGAGGGCAGAAAGTAATATGACAGATAAAGGAACAGAGTGAGCAATGACGCAGACAGGTGCTACAAAATGGCCTGTGCCAGCCAACTGCTGGCCACTTAGTCCTATCATTGTCTGCAGCGTGGGACACAGAGAAGGGAGAAGAGGCAGGAGCCATGGTGGCGTCACATTCGGGAGGGAGTCTTGGGGGTCATGCTAAGGAGACTGGATATCAGGCGAGGCGCTGAGCAGGGGAATGGCAGATTGGCGTTTTAGATATAGAACAAAAAAACCTTTTGGACAGGGGGGTGGTGAGGAGTGACAACAGTAGGAGACCAGTTAGGAAGGTTTACAGCAGCTAGGTGGGAAACAGGATGGCAGGATTGTGCAGATTAAAAGGAGATCGACTCCTTTGGAAAAGGAGTCTGGAAAGTAGAATCAGAATTTAGGGACTTCTGGGAAATGAGGAAAGAAGGCAAGAGAGAAGTCAAGAATACAGCCTAGAAGACCAGGGGATAAAGGTCCTACCAATGGTATGAATAAGTAAGTAGTGACAGGTTTTAGATGGAAGTTGACTAAAGGAGACCTGTTTCTATTTTTATAAAAGCCAACTAGCAAAATTCAGAATAGATAATTATGCTGAGATAATTTATTTATTTAAATTAAATGTATAAATAAATAACAAAAATAAAAACTTAAGTTTTTATAACTTACGTTACATCAACAATAAATATATTTTAAATAAAGAGAATTTTTTTTGTTTTGAGACAGTCTCACTCTTTTGCCCTAGGTAGAGTGCTGTGATAGCATAGCTCACAGCAGCCTCAGCTCCTGGACTCATGTGATTCTCTTGCTGCAGCCTTCCCAGGGGCTAAGACGAGAGGGGCCTGCCAGAACACCCGGCTAGTTTTTCTACTTTTAGTAGAGATGGGGGTCTCGCTCTTGCTCAGGCAGGTCTCAAACTCCTGAGCAATCTACCTATGTAGGCCTCTCAGAGTGCTGGGATTATAGGTGTGAGCCATTGCGCCTGGCCAGAATAATTTATCATTTATTTTAATTTTCATCTAACTTATTGTAGATCTACTCCATAAGATTTTACATATGTACAAATTATAACATTTTTTATTATTTTTAGTTAAAAATCTAAATTTTCATCTTTTTGGGGCGGCGCCTGTGGTTCATCGAGTAGGGTGCCGGCCCCATATACCGAAGGTGGCGAGTTCAAACCCAGCCTCGGCTGAACTGCAAAATAGAAAAATAGCCGGGGGTTGTGGCGGGCGCCTGTAGTCCCAGAGGCTGAGTCAAGAGAATCGCCTAAATCCAGGAGTTGGAGGTTGCTGTGAGCTGTGGGACGCTACGGCACTCTACCGAGGGGATAAAGTGAAACTCTGTCTCTACAAAAAAAATAAAAAAAAAAAATAAATAATTAAATAAATTTTCATCTTTTAAAAATAATTTTTACATAAAAATCTTCACTTTTATTTAGAATTTAGTGATTACAGAAAAGTCCCAGGGTATTTTATCATCCCAGGTCCTGCACGCACAATTGTAAAAACAAAGGTTGAGTAACTAAACTTAGAGTTATACTCCAATGTGGCTCCAATTAAAGCATTTTAAAAAGTGGGAGCTTTAGACTGACTTATGTTACAGCAACAATCTATTCTCTAGGGGAAGAAAAAAACATATTTCTTTTTAAGCAATATTAAAATGAGTATACTGGGTTTTTTTGTTTTTGTTTTTGTTTTTTTTGCCATCTAGATTGGAGCCATGGCTCTGGAAGACAACCAGTCAACAGATTACTATTATGAGGAAAATGAACCAAATGGCACTCATGACTATAGTCAGTATGAAATAATATGTGTAAAAGAAGAAGTGAGAAAATTTGCAAAAATTTTTCTCCCTGTCTTCCTCACAATAGCTTTCATCATTGGACTGGCAGGCAATTCCATCGTAGTGGCAATTTATGCCTATTACAAGAAACTGAGAACCAAAACAGACGTGTACATCCTGAACTTGGCTGTGGCAGATTTACTCCTTCTATTCACTTTACCTTTTTGGGCAATTAATGCAGTTCACGGGTGGGTTTTAGGGAAGATGATGTGTAAAGTAACTTCAGCCTTATACACAGTAAACTTTGTCTCTGGAATGCAGTTTCTGGCTTGTATCAGCATAGATAGATATTTGGCAGTAACTAAAGCCCCCAGTCAGTCAGGGGTGGGAAAACCATGCTGGATCATCTGCTTCTGTGTCTGGATGGCTGCCATCCTGCTGAGTATCCCGCAGCTGGTTTTTTACACGGTAAATGACAATGCTAGGTGTATTCCCATCTTTCCCCCAAACCTAGGAACCTCAATGAAAGCTTCGATTCAAATGCTAGAAATCTGTATTGGATTTGTAGTGCCCTTTGTTATTATGGGGGTTTCCTACTTTATCACAGCAAGAGCACTCATCAAGATGCCAAATATTAAAATACTGCGACCCCTCAAAGTCCTGCTCACAGTGGTCATTGTCTTCATTGTCACTCAGCTGCCTTATAACATCGTCAAGTTCTGCCGAGCCATAGACATCATCTACTCCCTGATCACTGACTGTGACATGAGCAAACGCATGGACGTTGCCATCCAGGTCACGGAAAGCATCGCCCTCTTTCACAGCTGCCTCAACCCGGTCCTTTATGTTTTTATGGGAGCCTCTTTTAAGCACTACATTATGAAAGTGGCCAAGAAATACGGGTCCTGGAGAAGACAGAGACAAAATGCAGAGGAGATTCCCTTTGATTCTGAGGGTCCTACAGAGCCAACCAGTACTTTCAGCATTTAAATGTAAAACTGCTCTGCCTTTTGCTTGGATACACATGAATGATGCTTCTTCCTCAGATAAAACATCTGCATTACTCTGAAACTGAAATCTCAAACGCTATGTTTGAACCTTATAACAAAGAAGGGGGTGGTGGGAAGGGGAAGATGAAAGCCAACAAGAAGAGGAAATAAGATAGTAAATGTTCAAAGTGTGAAAATTAAAATTAACATATAAGAAAGTAGTAATAGGCATAAATGAATAAAAATACTATTCTATAAAGAGGAAGGTTTTGTGGTGATGGATTGGTTTTGTATTTTGACTACTTAGTGTTTACACAAATCTACCCATGTCATAAAATAACAAAGACCCACACACATATTGTACCAATACAATTTCCTGGTTTTGAGAATTATGTAAGATGGAACCCCCAGGGAAAATCACTCTATACTATCTATGCAACTCCCTGTGAATTTATAATAATTTTAAAATAGAAGAAGTTTTTAAGAAGATAAAAGTACCCCACTATGCCATAAGTTAGACCTTCTAAAATAGATTAATAAAGAGGCTCATGTTAAGAGGCATTTATAATTATTTCTAATTATCTGTTATCATTTTTTTTGAGACCCTCGGTAGAGCGCTGTGGCATCATGGCTCACAGCAACCTCCAGCTCTTGGGCATAGGTGATTTTTTTCCCTCAGCCTCTCGAGTAGCTGGGACTACAGGCGCCTGCCACAACACCTGGCTATTTATTTCTAATTATCTAAATTTTAATACAAGAACAATTTCCTTGTATAATTTTGGCATTTGAATAACTATACAACAGAAGTTAACCTGTTTTTTTTAATTTTATAAAATTCCAGGAGGAAAAAAAACCAAAATAATACACAATAATCCTTTCTGACCCTTTCAGTACATTTCTGGCAAGTTCTGAAAGATATCATGTCTTCCATGATGTCAATTTTCTTTGGTCATGATTGGTTATCCTGGAAAATGTTAGGCTTATCATGTACACTCTAGAAGCAATCCTCAAATTATTTATTTATTTATTTTTTAAATTATTTATTATTTTTTTTGAGACAGAGCCTTAAGTGTCACCCTGGATAGAGTGCTGTGGCATCACAGCTCACTGCAACTTCCAATTCCTGGGCTCAAGCAAGTCTCTTGCCTCCGCCTCCCAAGTAGCTGGGACTACAGGCACCAGCCACAACGCCCGGCCATTTTTTGGTTGCAGCCATCATTGTTGTTTAGCGGGCTGGGGCTGGATTCAAACCCATCAGCTCACGTGTACGTGGCTGGCACCTTAGCTGGTTGAGCCACAGGCGCCAAGCTGTAATCCTCAAATTATTGTACTTATCTTGGTTCAAATTTTTTTTTTTTTTTGGCCAGGGCCAAGTTTGAACCTGCCACCTCCAGTATATGGGACTGGCGCCCTATTCCTTGAGCCACAGGTGCCACCCTCTTGGTTCAAATTTTTAAAATTTCCTAAAGAACTCTACGAGAACTTTATGTGAGTCTATGCTGAGGGCTGGCTAAAAGATATATTATCTTATGTATAAAATGTTTTTTTTTTTTTTTGAGACAGAGCCTCAAGCTGTCACCCTTGGTAGAGTGCCATGGTGGCACAGCTCACAGCAACCTCAAACTCTTGGGCTTAAGTGATTCTCTTGCCTCAGCCTTCCAAGTAACTGGGACTACAGGCGCCTGACATAACACCCAGCTATTTTTTGGTTGTAGTTGTCATTGTCGTTTGGCAGGCCCAGGCTGGATTCAAACTCGCCAGCTCTGGTGTATGTGGCTGGCATCCTAGCCGCTTGAGCTACAGGCACTGATCTAAAATGTTATATTTTTTATTTAATCATTTATATTTTTAAGTAATGAAAATACATATCACAATAAATTATTTTTAATAAGATACACAGCTTATCTTTACAGAACTGCAAGTAAATTATTATAAACCATGAAGTAAACCCCTATTAAAATTAGATTTTTTTTTTTGAGACAGAGCCTCAAGCTGTCACCCTGGATAGAGTGCTGTGTCATCACAGCTCACAGCAACCTCCAATTCCTGGGCTCAAGCGAGTCTCCTGCCTCTGCCTCCCAAGTAGCTGGGACCACAGGCGTCCGCCACAACGCC